>DWMZ01001591.1:0-15983 GCA_018249855.1 Eueides tales michaeli
ACTACGATTCGTTTTAAATTTTGTAAAAGCTCTATCTCTTTTGGCCCTAGCTTTGTGAAAGGCGTCATTATACCACAGCGCAGGGTGTTTTTTAATTTTAATAAGTTTATATGGCGCATGCTTATCATAGAGTTCTGTAATATTGGCATTTAAAAGATTGACTTTGTCATCTACTGTGGACATTGCCTCTACTTGTGACCAATCTATGTGAGCAGCATCGAATCTAAGCTTTTCAGTGTCTATGTCACGGAAATTTCTAATAAAAATTGTCTCAGGTTTAGACCTGTGTGATTTAATGTTAAGTGAAGCATAGATGAGGTCATGTAAGGAAAATCCAGGAGCAGAAAATTGGCCAAATTTGGAAACAAGGTGTAGATTTGACGTTATGATTAAATCTAAAAAGGAATCTGTATTATTAGAGTGGTGAGTGGGATTGAGGGGCAGCACGCATAAATTGAGGGAAAAAAGAGTGGAGTGTAATTTTCTTGCTCGGTAATCATCTTTCAAAAGGCACGTATTAAAATCACCCATTATTATAATTTGCGTGTAATTTGCAAGGACGTCTTCCAAAATGATATCTAAATTGTTAAAATAACTTCCTTAATAGACGGGCAATAAATATCTTAAAGGGGTTCCATTTTTTCCATTTAAGGTTCTTAACCCTAAAAATTAAATAAGATTGAAATTTGATATTATAATTATAATTGAAATTATAATTGAAATTGATAAGAGTTTTATGACTTATAGAGCGTCTTGTATATTTTCTCATTGGAGTGATAATAGCTTAAATATGAACATTTCCCTTAATAATAATACTAAAGCCTTTTTTTTATTTCAGTGTAAAGGTATGTTTACATTTCAAAGAGTTAGTAGGTTACTTAGGCTAGGTCAGTTTTGTTTGTTATTTAATACATTTCTAGTTGTTAAATTTGAACCTCTTTCGGGTAAAAGCCTCCTCTATTTCCTTCAATTTGTCCCTATTTTGGGAAAATGTCAACCAGTCTTTACCTGCTAAGTCTTTTATATCGTCAGCCCAACGTTTAAGTTCACAATGTCGAATGGGTCTCTTTTTTTGTATCACAGAACTATATCGGAGTTACACCATTGTTTGGGGACCTTTTCTGTTTTTAGGGATAAGTTAATAACTTGTGTTAGATGTGAGAGAAAAAGGGGTGCCCCAATTTTTAAAATTTCATTAGTGGTGTTATCCGGACCTGGACTTTTCTCTGTTTTGAGTTTTTTGAGATGTTCAAGAACTTCACACTCGTCAATAGGTTTTACTGTTTCTTCTTTCTCTTCAAAATCTATGTGACTGACTTCTGTCTTATTTGTTGCCGAAAATTTTTATACAACTCCTTGTAAAACTCGGTGGGAAAATGTCAACCAGTCTTTACCTGCTAAGTCTTTTATATCGTCAGCCCAACGTTTAAGTGGTCTGCCTTTTTTTCTTTTTCCAGCAGGTCCTGCCCATTTGGTGTTTGTAGAGACCATCTCTTATCTGTGTATCTTGACAAATGACCATCTGTAGGCCTGGTTTTCCTACTTTTGACTTCACTGCAAATTTTTGGTATTTTTCTTATCCTAAGCATACTTCGTTCCATTGATCGCTGGCATATTTTGAATTTGCTTTTTACTTTATTTGTGAATTTCCATGTTCGACTGCCATAAGTTAGGCTTGGAACTATTCATGTATTCATGACATTTTTTTTTAAATTTTAAATGATAATCTCCCTTTAAGATATCTTTATGTAGCCAATACTTCTTTCATTTGCTGTTTATCCTTCTGTTCACTTCCTCTTTATTACTGTTTTTGTTGAATGAAACTTGTTTTCCGAGGTAGACATATTCTTGTACATAATCAATCGGTTGTCCAAAGACCTTTACAGGTCTTTGTATGCTGTTTGTCATCACTTTAGTCTTGTTTGCGTTCATTTGTAGACCACATTTTTTACTTTCATATGCAAGATATTGCATCATTTGTTCTAACTCTTGGGCAGATTTGGCAAACTCTTTGTTTGTTTATAAGTGTTCGGCAATAGACTAATTGGTCTATAGTTCACAATGTCGAATGGGTCTCTTTTTTTGTATCACAGAACTATATCGGAGTTACACCATTGTTTGGGAACCTTTTCTGTTTTTAGGGATAAGTTAATAACTTGTGTTAGATGTGAGAGAAAAAGGGGTGCCCCAATTTTTAAAATTTCATTAGTGGTGTTATCCGGATCTGGACTTTTCTCTGTTTTGAGTTTTTTGAGATGTTCAAGAACTTCACACTCGTCAATAGGTTTTACTGTTTCTTCTTTCTCTTCAAAATCTATGTGACTGACTTCTGTCTTATTTGTTGCCGAAAATTTTTATACAACTCCTTGTAAAACTCGGTGGCATGATTGATTACGCCTTGTCTTGTTTTCGTTTCTCCAAATTCTTTTTTTGAGTTTTCCTATCCAGTTTCTGTGTATCATTTGTTATTTATAAGTTCTTCTGGAACTTCTATATTTATTTAAGTTTCTCTCTACAACTTCTCTTTTGTATTTATTGTAATCATTCTTTATGGCCTTGCTGAACATCTTGAAAAGATTATTTAACTCCTCTTTCATTTCTTTGGTTTTGTGTTTTGTGTGCATTAGTTTAGTGAAATGATCCATTAAGTCTTTAATTTTTCTACTCAAGATTTTTGTATCATCTTTTGAGTTGTTATATTTTATTTTTAGGCTGCTCAGAGCGCTTGGACGGTTTCCAAGAGGCCCTGCGATCTGCGTCCTTTTTAAAATAGGTGTTCATTATGCTCAGTCGTTCATTACTGTACAAGCTTGTTACCTCTTTCATTTCATCATCATTGATCAGTCTACTCTTAAGAAGCTTGCTCAGTAGGTGCATAGGCCTAGAGTTAAGAGTTCATGCTCATATTTTAGTTTCAGGGCTGCCACTCTTTCTAATATGCCCGTGAAGCTAACAATGTTTTGCTTGTGAATTTTCTTGACTAAAAACCTTACGTCGTACAGCCCGGTTGTTTCACCGATGTAGCATAATATTACTCTTGATGTTCTTCTATATTGCAGCCTTTTCTCCTTACTTCTCCCAGTAGACAGCGACCTCACATTATATGTGCATATCTTCAGATGCTGCGGCGCTTGTTTTTAGTTTAATTTCTGGTGGTTATGTTGGAATTTAGAGGGTTTTGGTCTTACAATCCTACGATGACCAGTCGGCTTGGGAGCAGGTTTTGATTACTAATTATTAATCTTTTCCTTGAGTGAGTTGCTTCGAGGACGGGTCATAAACTCGAAAACATTCTTTGCACCAATTTTCTTGTGGCCCGCTAAGTGCTGTTGGTTCTGGTTAGGCGAGTAGGATGAATCTCTCTTTCTCTTCTCGCTTTTTTGTATATCCGATGGTTTTTTAGTTATAAGTTTGTCTCCTTGCAGGTAGGCAATTACCATTTTTCTTTATTACCTTTTTTCCTCTCTTCTTCGAGTTTAGGCTGCAGAGACTTTCTTATTTCTAACGTTTCTTTCGTAAAGTCCTCTTTTATGGTTATTCCTTCCGGGAGTTTCTTTTTGTTTTTTAGGATTAGGTGTTGTCTCCAGTTGGAGGTGAAGGAAAAAAGTATAGGTCAGAGTCCGTTGTTTGTTTTTTGTCCTATCCTGTGAGCTTTATCGATTTCATATTCCTGGATATCCAGTGACAGGTGGATGTTGATTTTTTCTTTCATAAATTTTACTGTATTTTTTCCTTCTTTGCTGCCCTCTTTTATTCCAAAAAATAATAAATTGTTCTTTTACTTCTGTGTCTCTAATCCTTTATTTTTTTCTTTTTGTCCCAAAATTTCTGCTTGAAAATTCTGGTTTTGTTCCTCTAGTATCTTGAACCTCTCGTCCAAATGCTGTGAAATATTTTAAGTAATAGCCTTCGTAATAGATATTGTTTGCCTATCCATTGATTCTTGAATTTTTTCCAGTAGAAATTACATCTAGTCTTCTATTTCTTATTTTTGATATTTCAAAATTGGCACTATATATATATATATATATATATATATATATATATATATATATATATATATATATATATATATATATATATATATATATATATATATATATATATATATATTTCTATATATGGCAACACTCTATTTGTCAAATTCAGTTTGTAATTTTGGTCGCATTAATACTTGCCAGCATTGTGTCTGGTTTACACTCAATCGTATTTTGAGGTAGGAGTGTCCACTTTCACAAAACATCGATGTTAAATTCGATTCGATAAATTGAATCTATGCATCGATATCTTTCTATGTATCGATCGAAAACATCGATATTTCCTATACATCGAGTACTTTTTAAATTTAAATTTTAAACTTAAATACATAATTTTTTTGCGAATATTTTCGTTGTTATGACAAAAAATACTAAAAATAGAAGTAACAGGATCAAAATATACTATAACACAACTAACACAACTTTTTATGCAAATTATTATTAATTGAAAGATTTAAAAAAATAAAATCCATGTATGAAATTAAGAAATCTTTATTGAGTGATTTACGTAAGAATAAAAGAAAATCAGCGATAATTTTGCTAAGTCAATCATAACATGTCCTATTGCCAGTGTTTTTTGCGCGACTTTGCAAACACAATAGATTATTTAGACGTTTTTTTTGAAGTCTTTTTCGTTGTTAACGAATGGCGATTTATGCCGCTTTAGAAAATAGACGTTCAGATGGGACTGAAGTTCCTACCATGAAGTCTAGTCCTACCATGTCTTTGTAAGCAATTATATAAAATTTTGGAAGCAGAATTTTGAGGTCCTTACAAATTTTCAAAGGGTTCTCATTTAATCTACCTAGACTGACCCTTCGGTCGTGGGCAGTGACGCCAACTTAATTCTTAGTACACGTCAGTCAACTATTAAATAATAAATATTTCTTTTTTAAATAAACAGCTATAAAACTTATATGATATTCAGTTTTTTCAGTTTCTGTTAACCTAATTATAAAAATTATGAAAATAAAATCCGTATCGTGCCCCACTTTTTGTCGAATTTAAGACGTGTTTCATGGCAGAACTCAACGCCTTGCTTTGCCTTATTACCAGAGCGACAAATTTCATCTTTAAAATAAATTAAAACATAACGAATTAAATTAATTTCTTATAAGTTGCACTTGTGTTGAAAAAGGTTGACTAATTGTTCAAACACCATTTAACATTAAACATAAAAAGGACACGTGACATAATTTACATTAATTAATTATAATTAATATAAAATATATAATAAAAAACCAATTATCTTACTTAGCCAAAAATTGTACATATATAAATATACAGTTTTTGGCTAAGCAAGATAATTGGTAGAGTACTTCGCACTATATGTCACTTTTGAAATCCTTTTTTGCTTTACGCTGTATCCCGCATATGGCATGGTAGGCAGAGAGAATTTGAGAACCTAGTGTGAAGACACTTCGTTCTCATTTAGATACTTTCGTTCCCCACTTTCCGCTGAATTTAAAGCATTATTTGTTGAGTGGCTGAATTCAATACCACATTTTGTTGTAACACTTGTTACCAGAGCGAAGAAAAAAAAATATTAAATATTTAATTTCGTCATGCGGACTGAAAACGCAACCTGTCACGTTTACAATCTCAGGCTTGTTTGTGTTCCTATGCCGCAACAAATTTAAAATCATAAAGTAGATTAATACATATAAAATAAATTAATAAACGCCTGTACCTCGCCGTAGTAGAAATAAATATAGAAAATATGTCCAGATGAAAATTAGTGCCCCAAACTACTCTGCGCTACAAACATCTAACGCGGTTTTGTCTTCTTTCATTGCTCATTGTGTTCATCAGATCAGCTTCTTGGTACCATATTACTTATTGACACCCAATCGATGTATAGTTTGCAGGCATTTTTTGACACATTTCGTATTGAGCGGCGGAACTCAACGCCACGCTTGTCCTGCTACTAGATTGAGGAAATGAAAATATTGAATAATTCATTTTGCGGAGTAGGAGCCGAATCCACAATCAAAGCGAATACTGTCTCAGGTCTTTTAAAAGTGTAATGTAATTGAATTAAATAGTAATTCGAATTTTTATAATGAGTAAGTCGAAGTAAATATCGTTCTGTCTCCTTGCACCCGATCAGTGGCTCGGGGGCTATTTTAAGGTATAGTATAAGTAGAAAAAAAATATATTAAAAAAAATTTCTAACACTAAAATCATTTATTCACGCCTCATCTTGTCAAAGTGCTTGTACTTCTTGAACTAATTCATCATGAATATAACAATAGTTAAGAACTACCGCGATGAACAAGGCTTTCGTCAAAAAAAAATCCGTGTTCATATTGATAATTTAGAAACTGCAGTGCTAAGTCTTGAAGTACACAAGCAGACAGACATATAGAGAGGTCAAACTTATAACATCCCTTTTTTGCGTTGGGAGTTATAACAGTGTATACAACAGTTATAAATAAAAAGTTATTTATGGAAAGTTTATTAAGAAATCACGCACAAACTATATTCTAAACAACTAAATATTGTTGTGAAAATCATAACATAACTTCAAAATAGGAATATTCGATATCCATCGCTGCATTGAAAAAATAGATGTCTGTAATGCGATGCATCGAATCGATCCGATGTTTTGAAATACTTTCAAAATACTCGATGCAAAATAATGATGCTTGAGATTAGAAGCTCAAGTATCATTGCTGATTTAGATTTATTGTGCTACGTGCACGTGGCAGGGTAGGCAGAGGGAACTTGGGAACGTAGTGTTAGGGCACTCCGTTGCCATTGCGACACATCCGTTCACGTTCTACACTATATTATAAATAAATAAATCATTAATTGGTATTGTTTATATATAATAAAGTTAAAGTAAGTAAAATTAAACTTTTAAAACTTTTCTAACATAGTTTGTTATGGGTTACTTGCCTTCTTTAGGTACATGCATTAATTTATCGACCTACTGATATTATTCGTAGTTATAATTAGAAAAAAGTTTTACACTGATAATTCACAAACATTTTATTATATTTATTTTTGTATTTTTGATACATTTTTATCGTAGTCGTCGAATAGAAATAATCAATATACAGATATATCTAGCGGATGGCTTATTGTAAGTGCTCAAGGTAATTCTGATGTCTATGGGCATCAATTAATTAACGTGGCGCCTATAGAAAGGCTAAAGCGTTCCTCGATTAATTAAACAATAATAATACTAAATTCTACTTCTGAATTTGAACCATTAGTTTCCTGAGATAAGTGCGTTCAAACAAACCAATTCTACACTCATTATTCTTTAATATTTCAACTACAATATACATCATACGTATTAATTTTGGTAGTTTATGTTGGTTTTAAGAAACCCAAACTGAAAAAAAATTAAGAAATAAAGAAAATCCCGATAACCAATACGTAATGCCTCAAACGTTCGGCGGAAAGTGTCTTAATGACAACGGTCTATCATAACACTAGGTTGCCAGGTTCCCTATCCTCACCCGGTTACAAAAATATATAAGGTTATATAAATAGAGGCATTCTATATTGTCAAGTACTTCGATCCAAAAAAATATAGATTTGTGTTTTTTTTTACAAAAACATTTACGCCTATATGATTCTAATTTATATTTTTTCAATTACTTTTATTCTTATAATTTATAAAGTATACAATTATTTCAATTTATTCAATTTAACGGCAGTATTGTAGTTTCTGTTGTTGTGACCTGCCCTCCAGTTTGAGCTGAAAAATAAAAAAAAATAACTTTATTCATTAATATATATTGCAAATCTATTTTATTTGCAAGAGCTAGATATTTATACTAAGGTTGTAAATAAAATTTTGAGTCAACGATTTGCTGCCAAAATTAACGTTTTGTCCTACTATAGCCAGAAAATTAATTAGAGTCGTTTTCATTTTTTTTTCGAGGTATAAGTATAACTAGACCATTTAACCATTTAAATTGTAACATGACGATAAAAAGGAGTGTGCGCTGAAATTTATCATAAGAATAAAAAATCGACAAGAAGTAATGCAAGTCTAATACTACTTGTATTTAACATATTATTTTGTTTAACGATAATACTACAAATGCATTATTATTCAATACTCAATATCTCACGTAAAGTTAATTTTGACTTATATATACACCACATATATACGTAAAAATGTTGAGATACTCACGACATTCTTCGTAAGGTACACAAATTCCGTTATTTCTATAGAAATTTTCAATACATTTACAACTAGGGCTACAGTTTACTACGAATAGTAGTAAAAAAGGGCAAATCCCATTGAGTTGGGCGTCGCTGCAATCGTCGGTTGGGCAATAAGATGGACATGCGTCGTATACTTCGTTTTCAGGGCACTCAAACGGAGCTGTAATAAAAGTGACATATTTTCAGAAATTATCAATATTTTAAACAAAGTAATGTAACTATTCAATCTAGTTTTAATTCAAATATTTTTACTTTTACTGAATGAAGAATGAAGAATGCAAATTCTTTGCGTATTATTTTTTTGAGAAATTTTTCTTGAGTAATTTCTGAAGATACTAAATTAGTATGTACTACGTACGAGTTTATTAGCAAGAAAAGAATATAAGGAAACAATGGAAAAATTACATTGAAATATGTTATTCCCTACCTGATTTCCTTATTATTTTGGAAATTTGTTTTATGGTAATACCCAGATTTACCACGCATGTATAACATACCCTATTCCACAAAACTCTTTCGCATCAAGTTATGTGATGAATAACTTTGTTCTTTACTTTCTATATAACAATAGATTGCACAATATACGGGATTAACATGGGGTTTATGCATTAAAATAAAAATAAATTTTAAATGAAACACTTTTAAACGGATTAATCGCGTATATTGACTTTTAAACATTTTTGGAAACCTGACGTTTCGAACACTTTACAGTAGTCCGTCTTTACAGTAGCACTACTGTAAAGTGTTCGAAACGTCGGGTTTCCAAAAATGTTTAAAATCAATATACGCGTTAATCCGTTTAATAGTGTTTCATTTAAAAAGTGTAACAATCGCGAAAATTAAAGACATTAAAGACACCTTAGGACAAGTAATTTCTTTTTATTCTTTTTAATAGAATAAAAAGAAATTACTTGTCCTAAGGTGAAAATATACATATAACAGACATCTATACATATAATTAATCTGTAACTGATCACTGTCTGTACATGGAAGATATATTTAAAAATCTTGTAGTTTTTGTTATTAATGTAATAAAGCCCAAAATAGTGATTTTAAGCAAATTTGTCTGTTTTCTGTACGTTCTTGTAATCCCAGAACCGGCTAACTATATTTATATGCAGTTTTCATAAATATATTTCATTAACATTCCTTCAACATTTAGTGTTTGTTTTATAGAATTCAGTTGATTAATAATAAAAAAAAAACGTCAATTTTAAATATTTAATTGTGTTTTTGCCAAACATTTTCAATTACATTTCAATATCTTTAAGACAAAAACCGTGTTAATAATGTAAATTACTTACGACACTCCGTAGTAGGTATACAGGTTCCATTATCAGCTCGACGGTAATTGAATCCACATTTGCATGCCGGCTCTGGGCAGACTAACGGCTTGACACAAGGAATACGGTCTGACATTCGGTTTTTCGGACAATAATTGAAAGAGCATTTATACGGACATTTATCCAGCGTCTCGACGGAAGTACATGTTGGATCTTCTAAAAATATTAAATATATATATATGTTTTATACAAAGAATTAGTAAAAAATTTAGTTAGTGCTCATTTTAGAATTAAACATCTAGTATTTTTCTTCTAGAGTCTTCCACCTTCTCCTCCTCGTCTTCCTCTCTCTCAAAACGCAAAAATTCTTGAGCCTTATCCGGACCGGATAAATATTTACTTTGAGTTTATTCAGACCAATATATTACCTATACCTACATTGTTTTAGTACAATAATTGTTTGCATTCAGTACTAGATATCCCAAGTACGTGACTGTATGCATGTTAATTTTTACTTATGATTTTTGCAACTGTAAACGTGATAGGTTCGATCCCCTCTCTAGGAAATGAAACGTACATTATTTTCAATTCTTCACTCTGATATAGAGGCAAAGTGCGGCGTTGAGTTCCGCCATTCAACACGCAATGCCTCGAATTGGGAGGAAAGTGGGGAAAGAACGGAATATCTTAACGCCAGGTTCCTAAGTTCCCTCTGCCTACTCTGCCATATGCGGTAAACTCCGTGAAGCTGAAAAAAACATTTTTAGGGTTAGGAATTGTATAGCTGAAATTCGTAGTTTAGTTAGTTATTTTAATTTTTTTATGTTTTGAATAGATTCCAATAGGATTTGAATCCACTGTCATCGATTGCACGATGTCGATCTTTTTTTGTAGTAATCACCTTAAATAATTTTCAAATAAATATCAAAAAGCAGGTAATATTTTAATAATTACAGTTAGAAAAAGTACTTAACGAGCTAAAGTTTTTGGGATATTTTGATAGCTATATTAAAAAAGTACAGCCAACAAACAGAGAAAGTAAATAATAAATATACTTATTGCAATTAGGAAATATAAAATAATTCTTTTTAATATCAAATTGTATCTAAGAATATTTAGTTACTTACTTGATGCCACAGAAACTAGTACTGTTAACAAGACATTAACGATCCACGCACACGTCATCTTGAACATATACTGATGGATGGAGGCTGAATGACTGTTTACATTGAGATGCCACAATTTTATTATTGATAAACATTTAAAAATATTATTATCTTATACTTACTACTGCCATCTAGTAGTTAAATTGATGACTACATTGTCTTTGGTGAGAATTACAAATAATATTTCGTACACCTTTCTTTCTTTTACAACAGATGTCTCTTATTGAAAAAAATAAAAAAAGACATAATATTTTAAATATATATAAATGTAATAGTATCTTTGATTTTCGCGATTGTTACACATTTTAAATGAAACACTTTTAAACGGATTAATCGCGTATATTGACTTTTAAACAGTCTACCCGTGACCACGGACTACTGTAAAGTGTTCGAAACGTCGGGTTTCCAAAAATGTTTAAAAGTCAATATACGCGATTAATCCGTTTAAAAGTGTTTCATTTAAAATATATAAATGTTTTTTTTTTAATATTATCTGCGTGGGAAAATATATTTAGAGTATTCCATACCATATAATTTGAAACTTAAAATCACGATAGAATAAAAACGCATGGTTTAAGATATAGTCAGGTATTATAACAATCTTAAACGGATTTTCCGCAAACAAGACAGAAAAAAGTACGTACGGATTGCAATCTGATTTCATAGATGACATCGTTTCGTCAAAAATGTTAATAATGAATAATCACGCCATATATTTTCAAAATGAAACACATGAATTACTATTGAACATTTGTAAACTACTGATCTCACTTTGAAGTGTTTTCTTTACGCATTTTTTTATCTTCACACATCATTACCTTAATACTATAGAACCTGCTTAAAACGATTTCTAGCATAACACGGTATTAACGTAATTTCCTGCAATTTGAGATATGTTTTCATAGATCCTAAATTATTATGATGACGACGAAGATGAATCGACTTCGATATTTCAAAAGCCCTGGCATCTTCAATGAACGGTTATTGTTAGCCGTTAACAATTTAAGACGCATATAATTCCAAAACACAAGTGATGTCGAAAAAAATTATAATTTTAGTTACATAACGTATAAAATATTACCTATATAATTTCGAATAATTATTTTGTTCATGCGACGATATCTAATGTTCACCAAAATAAGGAATTCTTTCAAAGAATGAAATATATTATTATCTAAAGTAATTTAAAAAATCATTTGAATACGCATAGCATTATGATCGTATTTAATAACTTACTAAAAATCTATATAATTTATACTAACAATTTATACAACTCGTTTCCACATAAGATAGATTTAATGCCAGGTCCTTATGGAAACGTCTTAAACCGATTTTCCGCAAATAGGAAAAGTAAGTGGTAAGATATTTCGTTCTACCGCGGTACGATGGCGTCGGACACTGATAGTATTTGCCTTAAAAGAAACAAATGTTTTTTTTGGGGCGACTGTGCTTAGCGAAGGTTATTATGTGTGTCGAATCCTACTCAGGAGGATAAAATGCTTAACATTTTCGTTTCTTCGTTCTGGTACCGAGGACAAGCGTGACATTGTGACAATAGGAAAAGCCTCAATAATTCACCGGAAAGTGGGGAATGTAAGTATCCTAATGGAAACAGGTTTCTTGTGCCTACCCTGATATGAGTGGAATACAATGTGTAACTAAAAATGTTTGTACATATTTTTTATTCATAACGTGAAACTTATGGTTACTCACTATTTTTTGATATATGAAATGCGGTCTCTATTTGGAAATAGTGCTTGTTAAGTGGCAAAGCCCCCACTTTTTTGCTACTGATAAGATATCAGGTTGATAAGAGCTCTCCACATACAATCATCGACCTGCGATCTGCTGTAAGGTCATAAATATTTAGCGAAGCGTAATTTGATTTTCTTTACAACATATAGACGATTGCTAAAATAAATCCTCTATATCCGACTATGCGAGGAAGACTAATGTGTTTGTTAAGTTATGATTGACCAATTCGTCAAAAATGTAAATAATTAATGAATGAAGCCCATCTCAACGAAAATTGGAAGCATATTGTTAAAGTGAGATTAACTAACTACATTCATTTGTGAATTCCTTTTATAATTTTCCATTTTAAACCTAAAAGCGATGCCGGCGGCTGCTTCCGTTTGAGTTACACTATTTTATTAACTAATTTCAACTACTTTTCCTTGAAATCATAGTGAAATAATGAAAATATTTAATATTTCATTTTCTTCTGGGGAAAACCCCATTAGACGGGATCTAACCGTCACATTTACAATCGCACGCTCCTGTGCCATGGCATGATTTTATTTGCAATTGTGTTTTAAATTATTTTTTTGTTATAACAATATACCAAAGATATACATACCTTCCTACTATGTTTTGTAGGTAGTTATTTGTTAAAACCACTCGTGCAGAATAAAAGGTTGAATGAAAATTCTTACCGACAGGATATAAGCTCTTTATACGCAAAATTGATTACGTTTCATCTCATTTTCTTCGCTGGATCAAAAAGAAAATCATGCATGAAAATGTTTTTTTTTTCATATTTATATGATAATTTTCATATATAAATTCAGAATCGTATTCGGATTGGATAACTTCAATTAGATAACAGTAGATGTACCGTTTATTTAATATAAAATAAAAATGAAAACGTAGAATGTTTAGAATTTCAAAATATTTGTTTTCGGGACAGTAGAGATAATAATAATATTTTTTTCTTTTTTTAGATGTATGTTTTTTTAGATCGAGTGTGTCACGGGGCGCTCCTTGCGAAACTTCCATCTCACGGGCTTCCTGAGAATTTATGCAAGTGAATCGTTAGCTTTCTTACTGAGCGCAACTTCAAGGTCGCTGTCGACGGTTTCTGCTCCAATCACATGCCCGTGAACGCTGGCGTCCCCCAAGGCTGCGTGCAGTCCTTCGCTGTTTCTTCTGCATATCAATGATATGTGGAGGACTCTAACATACATTTTTATTAAGATGATAGCACTGTGGACGCTGTATACTCCGACCGTGAAAGTCTTTCTCGGCAATACGTCGACCAGTGCTGAAATCAGCTTGTGCCTTCCGTTGAGGCATCGCTCAAGAAAGGACCAGGTTCACTTCAATCCCCAGAAGACACAAGCCTGCACGTTAACCGCTAAAAAAACCCATTTGTCGTATCACCAGTTTTCAAGAACACTCCCCTTAAAGCCGCGCCTGGCATTAGTATATTGGGCCTCAGCTTTTCGAGCGACCGCCAGTATCAGTAGTATCAGCTTGAACCATTTGATAGCGTAAAACGTAGAGCCGTTCGAATCGTTGGGGACCCAATGATCTGTGAGGGGCCTGACAATTTGACTCTGCGTAGAGACGTATCTTCACTGTGCGTTCTTTATCGCATTTATCACGGGGACTGTTCGGGAGAACTGTTTGACTTGGTACCTGCTGCCGAATTTTTTAACCGCACAGTACGTCACAAACTAAAATACCATCCACATCATCTGGATACATGGCACTTCAGTACTGTGCGGTTTCGTAGGAATTTTCTTCCACGCGCCACATTTCTGTGGAATGGTAGGTCTACCAGCGGCAATATTTTCAGATAGATACGACATGGGTACCTTTAAAAAGCGGGTTTACCTCCACCTAAAAGGCCGGCAATGCAACTGTAGGTCCCCTGGTATTACACGGGGCCGTGGGCGACGATGTTTACTCGCCATCAGGTGACCCGTACGCTCGTTTGTCTTGTCTATTCCATAAAAAAAATACGTATTATATTTTTGTATCATTTAAGAAAGGAGCTGCCCTCCGTTCTTACATAGTACAAAAATATAAAAAACCCAAATCTTATATTTGATTTGAAATAACAGCAAATTGGTATTGAAAACTTACATATTGAGCCTTGGGATATCGAAAAATATACGAGCTACATTGCACCGAAAAAGACATTTCTTCGAACTCAAAGTAGTTCAAGGTGTGCAATTACAAATATACGTTAAGTGTATATGCATGAACTATTGCGCAACCGTATCGAATTAGTCATTTACGACTATGTGGTAAATGATAATTACTTATAAGAAATAAAAAAATGGTAAACGATATTGTAAATTAGTAATAAAACTAAGGCTTCTATCTCGCTCGTGTAAACTATTTTGTACTTCAAAGCTTTTTTTCTACAAAACGGTATTTTCTTAAATAATAGTAGATATAAATTTAGTGTTTCATATATATTAAATGTACGATAAGAATGTTAATCTAACGCTAGTTTTGGACATCTAAAATGATTTAAATACTAGTTATTTCTAGTATAGTTGTGTAATTTGAAATGTTTTATCACTAACTACACCATTACATCACTACTGACGTAAGATTATAACTAAAAAAACGACAATTACTCCGTTCTTTATTTTGCACACGATTTTTAGGACATTGCGTGTGGGATGGTTGAACTCAATGTCACGTTTGGTTCTTTTACCAGAGCAAAAAAACGGAGCCAAGATAAAAAATAATTTATTCAAAATTAAATTCGAGACGAATTTTAACAAAGAAGTGACTATGTCCTATTGCTAGGTCTATTTTATGTTCGTCTCTAAATGTGAAAAAATAGTAAGCATTAAAAATAACAAAAGACTTACGTAAATACAGTACGTATATAAATATTTATTTTCGTCATATTTACTACATAATTAGCTTTTCTGGCATATACCTATTTACATAAATACAGAACTTTTTCCATCACTTTATATTATTGTTGAATTTCTTATATGATAATATAGAATCTATAATATTATACGTTTAACATTTAAAGAATTAGTAAACGAAAATAATTTTAATACCAATTCGCTTGCATCTGGAGATTGGATATACGAATATATATTTATAATTATTTATTTAGGCCATCTGAGGCCTATCATGGCATAGGGGCACAAGCTTGTGACAGTAGAGCACAGGTTGTCAGATCTATCTACACTCGAAGATTGATATATTTAATATTTTCAAACGAAATATTTGAATATTTTCAATTTTTCGCTCTGGTAACAAGGCAAAGCGCGGCGATGAGTTCCGCCTCTCAACACGCAATGCCGCGAATTCGGTTGAAAATGGGTAACAGCGCGGTGTGTCTTAACCCAAAGGTCTCTCTACCTACCCTGCCTGCATGTGCGGGATACAGCGTGAAACTGGAAATATATTTTTATTTAAACTTAAATATAATTAGAAATGTAAAAGTATTAAAGAAGTACTTTAATACTACTTAAATTACGTTTTAAATTTACTAGAAAAACTTATAAATAAATTAGACTTGTTTCTATACAAAGCATCATTCATATTTG
>DWMZ01001592.1:0-15982 GCA_018249855.1 Eueides tales michaeli
AAGTGCTTTCGATAAATCACTTTAAATAAAAGATTTTTTTATTAAAAATAGACCATCAGACGTACTTAGACGCTTGTAGTATCAGTTTACGAGCAAAATGCAATCATTGCAAAATATCACATAACAATTTTAAATAGTACTTGTCATTGCGCCTTACAAATTTAAATCAAAAAAGTTCTTAGAAATATATCTTCATAATACTTGTTGAAACATCTGAGTTATTCACTTTCCAGCCAAAATTGTGAATATTCAGTACCTATTTTTATATTTAGGTATATGAATGGAATATTACACAAAACTTGTTTAACTTTCTTTATTATACATATGTATTTAAATGACTTTGTATTCTAGTAAGTAGTTTGTACGTGAAGCAAGTTTTGGTGTGAAGATTCATAATATGTATATGGATAGAGTCACCACTTTTCCTACTAATGAGCTATAAGGTGTCATTTTGTTGACTAGAAAGATAAATTATTTATATAAAATATTGAATGAAATAAAATGGAGTTTTTCTATTGTTTAAGTATTCATCGAACCTTTATATATAGCAGAAAGTTTTTTGATTATATCATTAATAGAAATACTAAATCATCTGTATTTAGTATGGTAATACTCACCACTCAACATGCATTGCCTCAAATTCGGCGGAAAGTAGGGAACAGAAGTGGAACGGAGTGTCTTAACACTAGGTTCCTAAGTTCCTTCTTTGAAGCAAAAAAAAAACATTTTATTTTTGTTTTACGAAACCAGGAAAAATGTACCATTAACAAATTACTATTTTTATTCTGAATAAAATTAAAAATATTAGTTAAAATTTACCCAAGTTGGAGGCGGTACTCCAAAAATAACGGATCTTATTTTCTAATAATTAAAATTGTCGTTTGTAGTTTTACTGTTTTAAAGTGTTATTTTACACTTAGAAAAAAAATATTAATTTTAAAACCGTTTGAACCTGCGCCTCTTGGAAACCGTACAAGGCCTCTAATCAACTAAGCCATACGTTTTCAACAAGCTACGTCGAAATCCAAAGACGATTCGTTAAAGCTATGGTTTGGCGAGGGAGAATGTTATTTATTTTATATTTTTACTATTTTTAAGTGTTATTTCACACTTAGGAAAGAAAGATACTAATTTTCAAAGCGTATAAAAATTTCAACGTAGCAGGATTTGAACCCGCGCCTCTTGGAAACCGTACAAAGGTATACAAATTTAGACGTAGCTTGATGAGAACGAGAAATGAGTTGGTTGACCAACTAAGCCATATGTTCTAAAAAAAGCTGCTAAGGTCTAAATTCTTATATACTTGTTACAACTTATTTATGTTGATGGCATCTCTGTAGGTAATATAAAAATTACACAAATAGTAAATATATTAAATAAATAGCATTCTCTCTTGCCAAACGACAGTTCTAAGGAATTGTCTTTGGGTAGCGGAAATTTGTAAAAACTCTAAACCCTACAGTGATTTAGCATCACTGTAACATAAATAAATTGTACCAAGTGTATGAGTATTTCTATGTAGCTTGATAAAAATGTATGGCTTAGTTGGTCAGAGCGCTTGGTTTCTAAGAGGCGCGAGTGGACATCCCGATACTTAAAAAAAATTTGTACGTTAAAATAAGTATTTGTTTTTGTACCCTTTAAGATTTTGTTTAAATTGGTGTTTCTTATGATTTAGCTCAGAAGGTTCAAGCTCAGGCTCAAGAAGTCAGTTTTAAGTTTTAAGATTTTCGCGATTATTACACATTTTAAATGTAACTGTTTTTAGACTCCCCGGGTGGTCTACCCGTAAGTACGGAGTATGGACTACTTAAAAATGTTCAAAATATCGGGTTTCCAAAAATGTATGTATAAAAGTCAACATACGCGATTAATCCCGTTAAGATTCTTTCATTTAAGTCAATTATTTTTTTTTATTTATATTCAATATATCCCTGAAAGAATAAAAAAGAAAAACAAAACAATAGGATGGCTACTATATTTTTTCTAATAAAGGCACTGTAAAGATTATACTAGCTTCTTTGTCGGCGCTCCTAGTACAAAACAGTTTCATATTTGCTTACTTATTTCGTTTTAAAAATAACTTGATACTTCATTTTTCATCTTTGCGCTTTTTCTCGACACATGACAGAGTAGGCAGAAGGAACCTAGTGTTTAGGAACTTGTGCCAATGCGTCACGATAGAACAATACGATATCATTGTTATTGTTTAGGTAGATTGTAATCAGAAAAACTATAACTAAGTGAATAGTGCACTGTCGCAAATACTTCACTGCTTTACTATTAATAATTTAGTATTAAATGCCCAGAAAACTAAATGTATAGAATTTACCATGCTGAACGTTAAGAAACAGAAGCTTAACCAAAGCGTTGATAATAAAATGATATTTTTTTCTGATATCTCAGTATTCTTAGGACTAACCCTAGATTCGAAACTTCTATGGGGTCCTCATCTATCTTTTCTTGCGGGCAGACTCAACTTCGCTAGTTATCTTGTTAGAAAAGTGAGGCAGCTTATGGATGTTGATACTGTTCGGCTAGTGTACTTTAGCTATTTTCTTAGCGTATTTAAGCGTTATGGATTATTACTTTGGGGCAATGTTGCAGATATCGAATCTATATTCGTAATTGAAAAAAGAGCAGTTTGGGCTATTTACAGCATGGAAGTTTGGAAATCCCTGACAGATTTTTTAAAGAAACGTGTATTTATATTTCAGTATTCAGTAGCTAGAAACTCAACATGCTCGTCTCGGCAGACCCACCTTCGTAACCGGTGGTAGCTTCCTGTAGTACTGATACTAATGTAATGGCCTAATTGAAAAAAAATATTTTGATATTGATTTTATTATACACATTTGGTCCGTCCTTTAATCGCTAATTTATAAAAGGAAAGCATATAAAATTTACTTTCTCTTTTTCTGATAGTCAATTTTATTAGTTAATGTAAAGCTTACAATGACTTCTATCATGAAGGGCAGAAACAAAAGGGTGCGACAGTAAGCGCGACATGTTGTTGTTTTGATTCCTAATCGAGAAAACGAAATATTTTATATTTTAATTTCTATGCTCTGGTAACAAGGCGAAGTGAGGCGTTAAGTTCCGCCTTAACCTTAACAAGCAATATCGTAAATTGCGAAAAGTGGGCACAGAGTGTATTAGCCCTAGGTTCTCAAATCAGACCAGATCTTTTGTCTGTCATGTGTGATACAGCGTGTAGCTCAAAAATATGTTACGGAACATATTTTTAAAAAATATGTTTCGGAACATATTTCGTTTTGTGTAGAGTACAAAGACAGTAAGGTTAATTTTTTAACTGACAACTTGTGCGTACACATAAAATCTTATTAATATTATAAATGCGAAAGTTTGTACGGATGTGTGTATGTTTGTTACTCTTTCACGTAAAAACTACTGAACGAATTTTCTTGAAACTTTGCAGTAATATAGCTTCGATATCAAAATAACATAATAAGTGAAAATTTATAGGGATTTTTAACCGACATAAAAAAGGAGGTACTTTTATGTATGTTCCCCGATTACTCGAAGATGGGTGGACCAATTTTCAAAATTCTTTTTTTGTTCGAGAGGATATATTTCACAATTGGCCCCATGGTAAGGAGATCAGGATCTGATGATGGAATCCTGGAGAAATTGAGGACAAACCTCAAATTTGAAAGGCACAGATGCGGTTTTTTCGTGTAATAACTCAATTGGGAGATCTGTATATGACTATCATCTCATTTTATTAACCGACTTCAAAAAAGGAGGAGTTTCTTAATTACGTATGTTCCTCCAGATTACTCGAAGATGGGAAAACCGATTTAAAAAAACTTTTTTTATCGTTGGAGTTACACAAAGATAATTACTGTAGAATTATTTATCTTAAATAGTTCTAAATAAAAGTTCGCAACAGTATATATCTATCTTTTATGTGAAAGTCACTATGACCAAAATAGTGAACGCGGACGAAGTCGCGGGTAACAGCTAGTAAATAATAATTTTAGAACTAGTTTTTAAATTTTAATATTAAATCATCTTCTTAATTTTTGTATATTTAGCAACGGGACAGTTATGAAAGAGGAGATGTAGAAGAAAACAATATTTATGAAAATCAATGGCCATCTCAAGCAAATTGGCCTCCTCAAAGGGAATATCAACCTCCTAATGTTCCCACTAACATATTCAACACTCACGGGTTATCAAGAAGGCCAGATTTATCAGTTGGCCCATCACAGGCACCCCAAAGCTACGGCCAAAATTTTGCAATATTCGACCCCGTAACTAGACAACGAGCCACCGGATTGGAGCGAAATTGTACTGCACCAGGATGCTGTATACCTAAATGTTTTGCTCAGAAAGGCAGCAGAGTAAGAGTCATATCTATTTATCAGAATTTAATGAGATTAAATTAATTTACAGTTGTATGAATTGTATTGTCATACTAAAATAAGTAGTAAACAATGAAAATATTTTTTTGAAAATACTGGCTGTCGTAATTTTTAAAATTATTTTGATACATAAAAAACAAATAAGTTTATTTTTAGTTATTGTAAATTCATTAAATTTATTTTAGGGCTTACCAGGTATGCCTGGAAAACAAGGCATACAAGGTTTGCCAGGTCATGAAGGTGCTGATGGTCCACAAGGGCCCAAAGGCCAAAAAGGACAAATTGGACCACAAGGTCCTCGTGGACCAAAAGGCGAAAGAGGAAAACCGGGTGCGCAAGGGTTCATTGGTTTAGCTGGTCCCCCTGGACCTCAAGGTGAACCAGGTATGCCCGGGGTACCAGGACGAGACGGGTGCAATGGAACTGACGTAAGCAAAATTCTTATTAGAATCAATTATTAAGTTTTTTAAAAAATAAGTTTTTGTTTAAATAGAGTAATACATTTTTTAATCGAATCGAAGTCCTTATAGAATAATTATGTTGTTCATATAACTAACTTCAAATCTAACGTCCGTCGACCTGTCTTTTTTTCCGCCGAAATCATTCTTATGTAAAGATATCAAGTTCGATTTAATATAAAATACACTGCGGCCTTTTGTAGCACAGAAAATATTAGGATTTAAAGTCAAGGTAATAAAAAATGTGAGTATTTATGCATTTTTATGCATGAAATTCATAATGTAATCCTGTAGTCCTTCAGTGTCAAAATTTGGGAACAAACAAGAATTTGGCTACTTAGTTGATACAAAAAAAGTGTAGTTAACTTTAAACTACTTGCATACGCCTGTGAACTTATATTCGTGAACTTTTATAAGTTGTTATTTCCGTTAACCTATGATCATGAAAATGGTATGAAAGCCTTGTTGAGCAAGTCCGACTCACACTTGGCCCTGTTGTGTTGTGTAATTTTAATTTCATTTGTAGGGAGAACCTGGTATAATGGGGCCAAAGGGATCTCAAGGACCTCGAGGTTTTTCTGGTCCTAAAGGTACAAAAGGTGACAAAGGAGAACCGGCACATATGGGTCGGTATCCTAAAGGCCAAAAAGGTGAACCTGGAGCTGATGGCATGCAGGGCCCTCCAGGACCAGTTGGATTGACTGGGCCTTCAGGATTACCTGGCCCTACGGGGAAAACTGGACCAATGGTAAATTATATTATTTCCATATCAAATAACATGCTTATTTTATTAACATATGAGAAATTACTTTTTGCTTTACTATACTTAGCTACATTTCATATGCGTTTTTATATCACATGTGTATCATAATATAATAAATTAGTATGAATATGAATAAGTACCTTAAATATTTACTTATTTTTAGGGCTTACCCGGTTCTAAAGGCGATAAAGGTTCAAAAGGCTCAAAGGGACAATCAATACAAGGTGATAAAGGAGATAGAGGAGACAGGGGTGATAGAGGTCCAAGCTGTCCCGCGGCAACATTGCCATCTTTAGATAATAAAGGGGCTATAAAGGGTGTACAAGGAGACATGGGACCCAAAGGCGAGAAAGGAGAAGCGGGAAGAATGGGAGAAAAGGGAGATACTGGACCTACAGGTGAACAAGGGTTATCTGGCCAAATGGGTATTAAAGGAGAAAAGGGAATACGAGGAAATCCTGGAGAAAGAGTAAGTCGATTGTATAACTAACTACTAAGCTCATTATCATAAATTCTTTTGTAAATATTATTAACTCAAGACATAATATAGATCTTTTTTTATAAATCATTTTTACATTCTGTAAGGGGCATCTACGTGTAAAACCTGTTGCCTCATGCAAGCCCCGGACAAAAGAAGGACTAAGTTGTTTCATCCCATTATTTCTTCGAAAGAAACAAAATGGAATAACTATTGTTAAATTACAACAAAAAAATATATTTAAGACATGAAATTATTTTGTTTCGGTCTATACAAATAAGGATTTAAAGTAACAATTTCTTTACAGCCTAGCAAGTATAAACATCAAAATAATGGATCATTTAATTTAATATACCTAACTAAATTGTTTTGACTAATGTATGTTCAAATACTTGTACCATTTTTTAATCTCTATGCTAATTATTTCAGATAGCATTTGGCTGAAAATTATTCGTTACTTGAGTAATATATATTTTTTTCTTTTTCACATTACTATTTATAATATTGCCCTGAACATTCATACCAATTTTAAAGTTTGTCCTGTTTATTAAAAAATATGTATAACATTTTAAAAATAATTAATTATTTTCAGATCATTGAGAGCTAAATATATTTCAAATAGGTACATAAATTCTAAACTTTAATAAGATAAAATTATTATTTAAGGGTCGAGATGGAATGTATGGAGCCTCTGGTCCAAGAGGTCCAAAAGGTGACAGAGGAGAAGATGGTCTAGCCGGTTTACCTGGTAGACCTGGTGGAAAAGGAGAACCCGGAAATGATGGCTTACCAGGTCCTAGAGGATTAAAGGGGGTGCCCGGTCCAGCTGGCGGTCGAACAGGATCACGTGGCCCTCCGGGACCACCAGGTCCAAGAGGCTACACTGGTCCGATTGGTCCACCTGGTTCGGATGGAAGACCTGGAGACATGGGTCAACCAGGTCCAATGGGCCCCCGTGGAGGTCCGGGTGAACCTGGTAATCCTGGTATAGAAGGATTAGCAGGACAAAAAGGAGAAAAAGGTGAAGCTGGTCTTAATGGTCTAACAGGAGATATAGGACCTAGAGGTTATGACGGACCCTCTGGACCACAAGGTCCAAGAGGTCCGAAAGGCGAAGATGGTCTGTCTATTCCTGTAAGTACTATAACTAACTAACTTACTAAGCGTTCCATATAGGTATATCAATAATTTATCAAAAAATAGTTAAAATAAAGAAATTTCAATAAATTTTATTAAATAAAAAATATATATATATTTTAGGGGCAAATGGGTAGCCACGGGCAACCTGGATATCCTGGTGATAAAGGACAAAAAGGAGAAAAAGGATATCCAGGTTTACGAGGAGTTCCTGGAAATTCAACTCTGGGAACACCTGGAAGTCCTGGGGAAATGGGAATTCCAGGAGAAAAAGGTGAAAAAGGTACCCCAGGAATTAATGGTCTTCCTGGTATACCCGGTGATAAAGGAGATATCGGGGGACGTTGCAACGAATGTTGGCCTGGAACTTCCGGTCCTAAAGGTGACAGAGGTTTAGATGGCTTACCAGGAGAACGTGGCGAAAAAGGCTTTACCGGCCCAGTAGGACTACCTGGAGAACGGGGATCTGATGGTATTAATGGATCTCCTGGATCTCCTGGTGCACCTGTACGTATAAGAAAAACATTTTGTTAAATATATTACATGCTTCTAAGATTATTAAAACTCGACCTTAAAATATTCGATTAATATTGCACTTGGTTTAGTATTCTTTAGAAATCTGTTAATATAATATTTATAGATATAAATATACTGAAGCGATTTTGCGTCGAAAAATAATAAGAATCAAGAGCCTTATTATTCTCATGTTACTATTTTTTATTAAAGGGAGAACGAGGAGATGAAGGTCCTATGGGATCACCCGGTGAAAGGGGAGCAGATGCAATTATACCATCAAGTATGATTAAAGGACCGAAAGGAGATAGAGGTCCACCAGGAGAAAAAGGAGCCATGGGAATAAAAGGTGAAAGAGGTCTAGATGGACCAGCTGGAGATATTGGACTAAGTGGAATGCCAGGACAAAAAGGTATTCAAGGCAGAATGGGACCTCCTGGTATTGATGGAATACCCGGCACTGATGGCTTACCAGGACTACCTGGATCAAAAGGAGAGTCTATAAAAGGGGAAAAAGGAATAGCTGGTGATCAAGGCTTTAAGGGAGATAAGGGATATGCTGGGTTATTAGGGCAAAAAGGTGAACCAGGTCAATGCCCTCAAGAAATAAAAGTATTAACAAAAGGTGAAAGGGGACCACCAGGGTTTCCGGGTCTTCCAGGACCTCAAGGTAGGGGATTGTTCGAATTTAACTTTTTTTTATGAAAGTCCTACAAAGACTATTGGAAATATATTTGGTCGTTTTACAATAATAATTATATGTATTTACATTTTTTTGTTATTTCTTCATATTATGTATAATTTAATATTCACAGATGATATTCTTTTCTTAATTAGGTATGCCGGGTGAAAAAGGCGACCGAGGACCTTTTGGTAATACTGGACCAAAGGGAGAAAAAGGATTGACTGGACGTGCAGGACCTGTGGGGCCACGAGGTTATCCTGGTATGAAAGGAGACAAAGGTGATATTGGTGCAATGGGTTTTCCTGGAACAACAGGTGAAACTGGACCAAGAGGATTTCCAGGAATACCTGGATTAAAAGGGGATAAAGGAGAAATTGGTCCATCCATGCCTGGTCCACAGGGGTTACCAGGATTAAAAGGAGATAAAGGAAATCAAGGACATTTGGGTATTCCTGGTAATCCAGGTAATGATGGTTTCCCGGGACTTACTGGCTTACAAGGCGAAAAAGGAGATCTAGGCCCTATGGGTAGACCCGGATTTTCAGGTTTACCAGGAACAAAAGGAGAACCAGGACCTGTAGGACCACCTGGAGTGCAAGGAGTCCCAGGTTTACCAGGAAGAGATGGCGCAAAGGGACAACAAGGTCATCCAGGACTATTGGGAAAGCCAGGAGTTATTGGTCTACCAGGACAAAAAGGAGAGCCTGGAATACAGGGTCAAGATGGTCCAAAAGGTTTTCCAGGACCAAATGGTCGTCCTGGATTACGTGGTCTTACTGGATTTGACGGAAGCCCAGGAGAAAAAGGAGATAAAGGTGAAATTGGATTTCCAGGAAATTCAGGTGCACCTGGTTTGGATGGCCCACCTGGGTCACAAGGAATTGCTGGAAGTAAAGGTGAACCAGGCTATTCAGGACCACCTGGTTTACCTGGATTAATGGGTAGCAAAGGTAACAAAGGTGATTTGGGTCTTTCAGGACCTAGAGGTCCAAAAGGAGAGCCAGGTCTTGCTGCACAAAAAGGCGAAAAAGGAATAAGTGGAATACCTGGCTTAAATGGCCAAGATGGTTTTCCTGGACTAATGGGAGAAAAGGGAGATAAAGGAGAAATTGGTTTGCCGGGCTTTGGTCGGTCGGGCTTACCTGGTGAAAAAGGAGATGTAGGTCTCACTGGTTTTCGTGGTATACCAGGGGAAGTAGGAGAAAAAGGTGACCGAGGATTACCAGGCCTCTCAGGTATAAAAGGAGATAGAGGCTTAACAGGTGATAATGGCTTACCAGGGCTTCCAGGAATTGATGGTGCTCCAGGACCACAAGGTGATAGGGGATTACCTGGATTTGAAGGGAGGAAAGGTGATAAAGGTGAAAGAGGCTTTGCAGGACGTGATGGCTTAGATGGAATTAAGGGAGAACGTGGTCCAGACGGGTTAGAGGGTATTAAAGGAGACAGAGGTATTGAAGGAGATAAAGGAGATAGAGGACTTCCAGGTCCTTCTATTAATATTAAAGGTGACAAAGGAGACATTGGACCACCTGGTATTGCTGGTATAAGGGGACAAAAAGGCGAAAGAGGTAGAGATGGGTTCCAGGGCATAACAGGAGAAAAAGGTGACAGAGGTTTTACGGGCCAAAAGGGGGATATGGGTAGAATAGGTTTGATTGGAGAAAAAGGTTAGTGCTATCTTACTTTGTTTATTACTTCCGATATATGTAAATATATATATATATATATATATATATATATATATATATATATATATATATATATATATATATATATATATATATATATATATATATATATATATATATATATATATATATATATATCCAAAATTAGATGACTTCATCTAAACAATTCTTATTTGAATAAATAATAACTTTATTAACTTTATTACCTACTTTACTATTTATAATTACAATGTTCCTAAGATTAAATCATTGTATAAATAATCACAAAAATGTTAATAATAATTGAATAACCGTTTCAGCAAAAAATAATATGTAATTAACTTTGATTTTTCTAGGTGACAGTGGTCCAGCTGGTCCAGTAGGTATACCTGGTTTGACAGTAGTAGGAGAGAAAGGCTTGCCAGGATTACCAGGGAAACATGGAAGACCAGGTCTTTCTGGCGCTCCTGGAGAAAAGGGAGAAAAAGGTTTACCTGGTCTACCAGGGCAAATTGGTACTCCAGGAGTACCGGGACCTCAAGGACCTAGAGGTGAGAAAGGTGATCTAGGGCGTGAAGGTATTGCTGGTCCACCTGGCTTTGATGGTGTAAATGGAGCAATTGGGCCTCCTGGAATACCTGGAGAAGAAGGCCCTAAGGGAGACAAAGGCGCAATTGGATTTGGATTACCTGGAGTTAAAGGTCAACAAGGGCCTCCTGGTATACCTGGATTGCCGGGTCAAAAAGGTAATAAAGGAGAACCTGGACGAGATGGTGCAAATGGGGAACCAGGGCAAATGGGATATGCTGGTGAGAAAGGTGATAAAGGATTCCAAGGTAGAATAGGACAAACAGGTGAAATTGGTCAAAAAGGTGACAAAGGAGAGGCAGCTGCTATAGTTTATGGTGCAAAAGGGGAACCAGGACCACGTGGTCCACCGGGTATAAATGGATACCCAGGTGTCAAAGGTGACTTAGGGGCTAGAGGTTTAGATGGTAACCCAGGCATGAAAGGCGATAAAGGCTTTCCGGGCCCGAGAGGCCCTCTGGGTCCATCTGGTCCTCCCGGTCTACAAGGTGTGGAAGGACAAAGAGGGGAAATAGGCCGAACGGGGTTACAAGGATTCCCAGGATCACCTGGAGCTCCATGCGTTAACACAGATTATTTAACTGGAATTCTTTTAGTTCGTCACAGTCAAACAGACATTATACCACAATGTGAACCTGGCCATGTGAAACTTTGGGATGGTTACTCCTTGCTATATATTGATGGCAATGAAAAAGCACACAACCAAGATTTAGGATACGCTGGTTCGTGTGTTCGAAAATTCAGCACTATGCCTTTCCTGTTTTGTGATCTTAATGATGTTTGTAATTATGCTAGCCGAAATGACAGAAGCTATTGGTTGTCTACAAACCAACCGATTCCCATGATGCCAGTAGAAAACAACGAAATAGCTAGATATATTTCCAGGTGTGTAGTTTGTGAAGTGCCAGCTAACGTTATAGCTGTCCATAGTCAAACTCTGGACATACCAAGTTGTCCTGTAGGCTGGAATTCTTTATGGATTGGATACAGTTTTGTTATGGTAAGTAAATTTAACAACATAAAAGAACTTTTTGCCCTTGAACTTTTTGTCTTAGCCAGTTCAATTTTAAATTTATTTTTAAATTTATTTTTTTAGTTTCACACTACGAATATAATTCGAATATCCCGCACAGGGCAGGATAGGCAGAAGGACTTAGAAAATTAGTGTTATGACATGCCGTATCGTTCTACACTTTCCGCCGAATTTAAGGCGTAAATAAATATTTCGCTTCCATTAGTAGTGATTGAGCCTCCAACCAATTGCGCTTATAGTCATACGCTTCATATAACTTCCATATTTATGAACCAATTAAGATAAGACAATCCTTATTATTATTGTAAGCATGATATATTTAGGGAACTGTAATACAATAGTGATAATTGCATTCAAACCCTTTTTGAGACTAGCGAACACATACGCAGAGAGAATACTAATCTATTCTAAACCTAAATAATATCAAAATAGAAACACGAGAAAATTTTGTTCGTCTGTTAAGAAAAACATTAAAGTTCTTTCTAGAAATAAAATAAATTACACCTTAATAAGTTAACTTAAAAATTAACTATAATTAGTCTAATTAAATAAATAAAACTAAAAAATTCAATAGCATACTGGTGCTGGTGGACAAGGTGGTGGTCAGGCGTTGGCTAGTCCTGGCTCATGCTTAGAAGACTTCCGAGCTACACCATTTATTGAATGTAACGGAGAAGGCGGAACATGTCATCATTTTGTTAACAAGCTTAGCTTCTGGCTTACAACAATTGACGACAATAAACAATTTTCCATGCCTGAGAGAGAAACGCTTAAATCTGGTCGACTTCTGCAACGGGTATCTCGATGTGCAGTTTGCATTAAAAATACAACATAGCATCATATTGTATGGACATAATACCATTATATTAAATTAGCTGGTAATTTATTTTTGTTTTCCTATACAAATTTTATCGATAAGGAGATCGAAACATCAGGTAATACTTGCCTACTATAAAATAAATTGAAATTTGAACATATTTTATATTATAATGTACACCAAAGCAATGTAACCTTAAGAATAAAGGTATTGTATAGTATATTTAATTTCATATATAAGTTTCAAGATTTTTTATCGGATTCATAAAATATAAAACTATTACAATTTTCGCTTAGCAATTATAATCTGTATTACAATATGGATTAATATATATTGCTACTAGTCACAAACAATTTTTAGTAGAAGCATTTCGATATTCATAAATAGGAATACACCCTCTCACAATGTAAAATTTTGATAACGCTGGCTTTTAAATTCATATAATCTTGTATGTACTAATTAATATAAACGTATGTAGCATATGTCAATAATTTGTCAATTTAAAAATTAAATTCTTTAATGAAGAAAATAATATCATATAAAAACAGTATAATATATATACATACTCACATTTCTTTTAAATAATATTTTATAGAAAAGATGTCTATTAAATATTGGTATAAGCACTGCCACTGTAGATAGTCTAATATTACATGTAGCACCATAGTTGTTATTTTAAGTTTTCATTTTAATAAATAACTTAAAGCCAAAGAGTATTTTCTTTTAAATTGTAATATATTAAAATAATGTTTTTGCCTCAAATGATTTTTCTATTTTCAATTTTGTACTAATATCAAATATATGTTTTATGGATGAAGTGGGCAAATTTATGGATCAAAAGGGCTTTATTTATAGTGCCCGGGCACTATATACAATGACCTAGCAATAACCTAACAACAATATATAGGTCAACTGATAAATCACTATCCAAACCGCATTATCTTTACCTTTTCTGGTCATTAGGAAAGTGACTATTGGGAAAATTGGTAATCAACCAAATGTAGCATATGTTTTACATTTCATTAGGCAAGGGGACGGAAACAAGCGCGAGGTACTGACACACCAAAGGCAAAGACAAATTGGAATTTGGAATGACGGCGTGTAGACTTTAAATGCTTTAAATGCCATTGTTTTATTTTCGCTATTAGTATCGAAATGTAGTGAATTATAACTTTAAGTAATTGAAATAATTGTTTTTAAGGAATAAATCAAGACTTTATTGTGTGTTAATAAATTCATAATATCAGCGTATCATATTTTATTAACTGGTCGCAATTTATAAAATCTATACTAATATTATAAAACTGAAGAGTTTCTTTGTTTGTTTGTTCGCATGAACGCGCTAATCTCAGGGACTACGGTCCTATTTGAAAACTTCTTTCAGTGTTAGATAGCCCATCTATCGAGGAAGGCTATAGGTTATATATCATCACGCTATGACCAATAGGACCGGAGTACCAATTAAGAATGTTTCAAAATCGGGAGTTTTTTTTCCTAATTGAGAGTTTTCGCTGCGTGCGTTGCGTAAACGGTTAAAATTTCGCAAAAAATCATGTATGATAAAACTGTTCTCCTTTAAAAGTTCTAAAACAATGTCCGCAACAGCATATGTCTATCTTTTATGGTTAGCTTTTTATGCTAATCAAATTTGTTCTAAAATAATGCATTGTTGCGAAGTTGTTTTTATAAACAATTTTTATCCAAATAAATACGTTATTCATCACAAGTATTTAATTTAAAATAATGTTGCCCTTAACATCATGCGATTTAAATGAATATCTTAGGAGATATCGCAATTTTAAATAACGATAAAGTACTGCGCGCACGACATTTTAATAATATTTAAACGTAGGATAATAATATAAATATAATATAATATGCTAGTAATAATAAAATAAGATAATAAAATACACTACTAATTACGATTTTTTTTCAATATAAATCAATGTAATCAATAATTATTTAAATTTATTCTTACAGATTAAAACTTAATCTCTTAAATCTTTTGCTTCTTTTCCTCATCATATATATTATTTATCTGTACGCCCAAAACACACCCATAGCCCGTTTCACTTGAGTTTACGACAGTAACGCTCCCAAGCAAGTGGAACGGGATAAACTGTGGTCGTGAGCGCGGTCGTTATGATCGCTTAGTGGAACGCACCGAATATGTAAAGCCCGCGGGCAGTCATGACGGTGAAGGACGGTGGCCCCAGTTAGCTCTGCAAGATACGGCTCCTTACAAAACGGTTGTGCTCAACGAATTACTTTTTATACTTATTCTTACCAGAATATCATCGTATTATTATATATTTTTAAATGAATAATCGGCTACTATCTATTTTTCAAATCCCTAAGTGATAAAAGAAACCAACTTAACATGTTTCCCTTTTATGGAAAAACAACGTTTGCCGGTTCAGCTAGTACTTAATAAAATCGGAAATATATTATAATGTCTAAAGTCAAAATTGCTAATAATATATAGAGAATCAATTCTAACCTAATCTAAAGCAAATAATACATGATTTTGATATACTCCAATTAAACTACTTTTATTATATCTTTCTGGTCTACATATCTATAAATAAGTGCGAGAGGTTGCATCCGCACGTTGCATTTTTCGGCCTGCCGAGGTTGACCACCTTTCAGTCTTGTTTTTAAAACTACATTAAAAAATAATTTATCAATTATTATTTTTGCAGAAGTAGGTATGTCAACTGATAATCATTCATAAATATATTTTGCATAACAGTCTTGATATAGATATATTTTATATAACGATGTTGTTATCCTTTGAACAGATAAAAATGTATAAAAAACACGGCATGGTTTAATTTATTTTTGTTGACAGCCTATTTATTTGCACCAAAGGGAATCTTTTCAAAAACTGCGTCTACTATGTAAGAAACTAAGAAAACTTTTTGTATTTAAATTGTTGTTCATATATAATATCGTCGCATCTTTTCTATTCCATTGATATCTCTGTAAGTATTTTTGTGAAAAATATTTGCCCTAATTTTTCAAAAATATTTTTATAGCTTCAGTTATTCAATAGGTCCAGAATTTAGTAGTTTGCTTCCTTTTTTGGAAGGTAATTACCATTCTATGGACAATCCTTTTAGTGGGCACGTGCCTATTACTCAAGTATTTATACTTGATTAATATATATATATATATATATATATATATATATATATATATATATATATATATATATATATATATATATACAGTATGACTGGTGAGATACCTTCAATATTTGAGGACGTGATAGTATGTGATCATATTTCATGAAATAAAATAACATAAAAACTAAATATTAAATACTTCTTAGTAAACTTCGTACACAGTACACCGAGTGTCCCGTATTTAACTACAGAATACATGGTCATGTCGCAGCACGCTCGCGCGGAAGCAGCGCGCTATCAACACAGAATACCTACACTGTACAG
>DWMZ01001593.1:0-15982 GCA_018249855.1 Eueides tales michaeli
AAATATATATATATATATATATATATATATATATATATATATATATATATATATATATATATATATATATATATATATATATATATATATAAAATGTTACGCTGTGTTGAGTTCCGCTCAATTGTTGCGCAGTGTTGAGTTCCGTTCTCAATACTCAATAATAATACCTCCAGAATACAGTGAAAAGTGGAAAACGGATGAGTCCTAATTTCTATTAGTAAAATAAAGTCTTTGAAATATTGTTCGCAGGTTCCCTCAGACTCTACTACTACCGTGAGACTACAGAATACAATGTGTTACTCTAACTTAAAATTAAATATTTATTATATATTATATGCCTCAAATTAAACGACAAGTGGGGAACAAAAGTGGAACGGAGTGTCTTAACAATAATATGAAACTAATTCTTACTACGGTCAGATCAATCGCTTAGAATATAATACACGAAACACTTTAAAAAAGTGTCTGTAAACGTGACAAGTAGTGGGTTCAATCCCCAATCGAGTAAATTAAATATCCAACATTGAATATCGCATCACGCAATGCCTCAAGTATTTGGAGGAACGCAAGGAACAAAATTGTCCTAACCGGGTAGTGTTTTAGCACTACGTTCCCAAGTACCCTACCCTGCCTGCCCTACTATGTACGATACAGCGTAAATTGATAACGTTGCATATTATTTTGAGTAACACAAATTATTTAAAACAATTTCATCTTAGAAATATTTTCGCTAAATGAAATTCAAGCTCCGTTTACAACAAATCAAGAAACCTTACCCTAACCCTTAAAAGTGAACCAACAATGGGAACTGATAATGGAAGAGAGATTAAAATTAGATTTTGAATGAAGAAGTTGTTTCCTTACAATCTTGTTCTCGAGCAAAATGATAATATTACTTAAAGATTAGCTGCACAATGAAGAGCTTTGTTCGGAGCATGCTTGAACTTTTCGAATTGGTGTTTTGTTTTCTGATAAGATTACCGCTTGATTTCTGGTTTTGCTTTTTTTGTGATTTATTCGAGCCATTATCTAAGGCTTGTTAATTTAATCAAGTATGTTTTTCTTTCATGAATTAGTTTCACGGTATTAACCGCAAATGATAGGTAGAAGAAACTTGGGAACCTAGAGTTATTTCATGAAGTTAAAAAGATCAAAATGATGGTTACTTTTATATATAGCTTTATGTCATAGGCGAAGGGAGCACACTTCTTTGTTTATCCCCAATTTTCGAAATATTGCGTGTTGATTGGTGGAACTAAACGCCACTTTCTGTTATGTTACAATAGAGTAGAAGTGAAAATAAATGATACTCTACTCTAAAAGGAAAGAGAACCAAGACAGCCTCAGACCTGTAGTGGCCGTTGTATATCTTACTTCACATTACTGTTATCTGTTTATAAGAAATCGCTTCAAGCAATTCCTATGAACAGGATTCGCCATGGTTATTAGTTCGATCTCTACGCTTAAATAGCTTAATTTCAAGTTATTTTTCTGTCTTTGCTTTTGTGAAACTAACCGCAGCATTGGGGTCTGCCAATCAATACACAATGTCTAGAAATAGAACAAGAAGCGCAGATTGTCTTTAGGCTAGATTATTTCTCAATATCGGATCTTACCAACGCAGTTTGTTTTGTACCAGAAGCGAGCGAGGAATAAAAAAAATATTATATATTTCATTCAACCAGAGGGAATCTAACCTACAACCGTTTCTTTTACAGATAGACGTTTGTGCCCAAGCAGCTTCAAAATTACTTTCAATCATAATTTAATGTATTTTTTTGAAAGTATCTACGAAGAATTTGCAAAAAAAAATGGAGAAAAAATTGTATGTAATATAAAAATTAAATAAACGTTACTATTTACTTTGAGCTCAATGCTGTATCATGCACATGACAAGGTAGCTAACTTAGGAACTTGAGACATTGCGTATTGAGTGGCGGAACTGAACCCAGCGCTTTGCCTTATTACCGAGCGGAGAAAATGTAAATATTAAATATCCTCGAGTGAGAATCGAACCCAGAATCTGTTTACAGTTCCACGTTTACAATCGCATACTTGTGCTTGTGCCACGACAGGCTTTACTTCAATATTTTCTTTATTTGATGTAATGATTTTTGCTGTACAATTTTCATTTACAATTCAATTCTGACGGATCCAATGAAATTAAACTTATATGAGAATTTCACTCAATATTAAATTATAGAACTTATTGGGTTATGATTAAAATTGCATTGGAATAAATCAATTGTTCAAATATAATGCACTCAATTATTACTTGGATCGCTTTGATCTGATATTCTTATTATGTAATTTAAAATTAAACTAGAGTTCTACACGCAGCTTCGCCTAAGTTATCTTTTTCTCTTTCAGCTTCACGCTGTATACCATATAAAGAAGTTTATTCAGACGGAAACTTGAAATGTAGTGTTAACACACTCCGTTCCCATTAAGACACATTCTATTTCTCACTTCCGCTCTTTCTCTTGGCAATTCTTTTGGTAAATTGTCGCTTATTTGTTTTTTAACGAAAAGCTGTTTTACTGTAAAATTTTACAAAATCTACATCACAATGTTAAAACATAAATGTAAGTTGAACAAACATCCTAACATATTTTCAACATTAGTAGTAGATAGTAGAATCGAGTATCTTATGTCTAAAAGTCTGTAACGTCTTGAATTACTTATTATATATAAAAACAGATAATGTACAGATGTAACTAGTTAACTTAGCAAGTTAACTTATGCTTTGTGGTTTAAGAAATATTAGGGAACTTTAGGAAGAGAGGATTTCTTGCAATTTTTCCGGAAATAAAAAAAAAATACAAAAAATTTTGATTGAAATTAACCTATAAATATACATACATAAAGATATCATCATATTATCACTGGATTGAACTTCTCTTACGTAGAAAAAATAATTAATATAATTCGCCTCTCTGATAAACGAAATGCGGCGTAGACTTCCACCACTCAAGACGCAATATCTCAAAAAAATATTGAAAAATAAGAAACGGAGTGTCTTAACACCTAATTGTTTCTGTGTCCACTTGCATACTGCAAAAATATAATAGTTTATACATATATATTTTTAAATCTAATATGATATGTATATCTTTGTAACATGTCAACATATCTTAACAATAGATACCTATATATCAAACAATGTCTGAAAATTATCCGTAACTCCATAGACTACGGCTTCAAATACCATATTTAATTTGGGGTAAGCTTATGTCTCTAGGATTTTGCTGGATTAGTTAATTGAATGCTAAGTTACGTGATGATATGGCTATAGTGGCACAGTAGAGTGTATGATTCTAAACGGTGTAGTTGTCAGTTCAAATCTCTTTTCGAATACGCTACGTTCAAATTTTGATGTTTTATATAAGGTATTTTTCTTTCCTTAATGTGGAATATTACTATAAAATTTGTTAGAAATTGTTGTGATAGTTCAATGAGACCGTCGTGGTGCAGAGATAAGGGACTGCAAAAGCGATGATTGCGGGTTTCATTCCCGGTAAGGTTTCATTTTCTTCTTTTTATATTTATAATACTAGGGGGCTCCGCCCCCTGCTCAAGCGAGCCAACCCCCGGTGTCAACAATTATTATACAAAAAAATCGTACGGTACAAAAAAGTATTTTGTAGAATAGAGAGATTAACTGAAGCGTACGCTATAGGTCATTAAATAATTAATACAAATTGGAGGCCTCTAGTGGTGTAGAGGCGCAAGTGAGCGTAACAAATTATGTGTTCGATCCCCTATCGAGGAAATAAAATTTATACTATCAATTTTTCCCTCTGGTAACAAGGCAAAGCGCGGTGTTGAGCTCCACCCTTCAATACTCAAAGGCGGGAACGTAACGGAGCATCCTAACACTATGTTACCAAGTTCCCTTTGCCTACCCATTCTGCTGTATCACGCTTATGGCAGGTGTATGACTAAATTATGAGCGTTGTGTCACTCAAATTTATTATTAATGTAATATTATATCAAATTTTTGGCATTTTTAAATTCTTTATTCTTTTTATTTTGTTGTAAAACATACAAAAATATAAAGTTTCATCGTAATCAGTTCAACAATTTTCGCGTTAAACTGAAACAAACATTCATCTTTAATCTAGAAACTATGCCATACCATATTCAATAAAACAAAAGCACAAGTATAGCTGGAGCGTAGGCTATAAGTATACGTATTGGGAAATAAAATTCAGTGAATTTCAGTTGTGAATTGCTATTACCGCGGAGCATTTATAATGTAACGTCTACAGGTCTATAGGGATATAGTATGGGTGGAGTTATAGTGAGAGTCGCGATTATCAGCTTCGAGCTATATCCCGTACATGGTAAGGTAGGCAGAGGGAACATGGGAACCTAGTGTAAAGACAATCCATTCCACTTCCGTTCCCCACTTTCTGCCGAATTTGCGGTATTGCAATACGTTACTGCGCCACTATAGAACCCTTTGATTTTATACGTTTTCTTAAGTTATTTTAAAGTTACTAGTTACTAAATAGCTCTCAAAAATAAACCTATTGTTTTTTTTTATTTTGGCATTTCCGTTTCTGCCGAGATTTGGTGGAACCCAACGCAGCGTATTAATACTTCTACATTCAATAACATACTTGAAAATGTAAAAAAACTATTGTTCTTTTAATACATTTTATAAATTTAATTTATTTAATCGCTACCATCTTGCTCATGTCCTCTACCGATATTACCTGTAATGTATAAAACCGTTAAAGCAATTTTATTCCACAAGTTTATCTAAACTTGTGTACCGATACGAAAAAAGTGCTATATATCTATATAGCACTTTTTTCGTATCGGTATCATGAAATTTTCAATTGAATTTTAAATTATATTTTAGAACTATTACAATCATATTTATGTATCATAAAAAATCGTATGTTTAACTTCGTATGTTTAACTTAACTTAACTTAGCTTCACGCTATATCCCTAGCGGGGTAGGCAGAGATAACGGAGCGCCAAACGCTACGGTCTCGGCATACCTCTTTCGCCTCGTCCATTGTCATTAACCTCTTCATACACGCGCTCCGGGGGGTCCTCATGCTTTTTACGTGACCTTTCTTCAGTATCGTAGATACTGTGTTTTCGAAGGTCAACCGAGGTCTCCCCCTCCCTCTTTTACCACTCACTTTTCCTTCATATATTTTTTTTGCCATTCTCTCTTCACTTATTCATTCGACCCAAACGAGGTGGCTTGAGCACGTTCCTCTTTATTCTCACTGTGACATCCACGCTTGTACCTACCATTCTGTGTATCTCTTCATTGTGTATGCAATCAGCTAAACTGGCTCCGCATATCCTACGAAGAGATCGCATCTCTACAGTATCCATCTTCCTTACATACTTCTTCTGTGATACCCACGTGTCACAGAAGAAGTATGTAAGGAAGATGGATGGATGGATGTATGTTTAAAAAATCGTGTAGATAGATGGTTATCTGTGGCATAGTATCTTTTTTTTACATTTAAGGAAATGACTTTCTCGCCTTGGTAATAAACATAAGCGTGACGTTGAGTTTCGCTACCCAACATGCAGATTTGAAACGTGGGCTGAAAAGAATGAAAGGTAGCGTAAAGTTAAGGAAACTTTGCTATTGTAGTATTTATTAGCTAGTATTTATTTAGTAACATTTTATTGTGCACTCTTTTTCAGTTAAATTAAGAAAAGGAAAGTCCATCTTCTATAGATATTCAGTAGGTATACCTTTAAGGCCAGTCGTGGCGTAGGGGCACAAACGTGGGACTGTAAACAATAGGTGGGTGGTGTGGGTTTGATCCGCTCTCGAAGAAGTGAAATGTATCATATTTTCAAATGCAATATGTAATATTTTCATTTCTACGCTCTGGTAACAAGACAAAAGAGCGGCGTTGAGTTCCGCTAATCAACATGCAATGCCTCCAAATCGGTGGAAAGTAGGGAATGAAATTGAGTGTCTTAACACTAAGTTTTGAAGCATAATGCTTACAGAATTCAGTGAAAAGCAGAGAAAGGAAGTATTTTAGTTAAGACTAGTAGTTAAGTACTAGTAACTTAGTTAAAACTAGGTTCCCAGGTTCCCTCTGTGACCTTGCTGTATATGGTATACAGAAAAAAAATAAAAAAAAACAATAAAATCACATTCAATTCATACATAGTCCACTGCGCCAAGGCAGCTTACAATTTATTGGGGAACGGTAAAACATAACCCAATATTGCGGTTAGATGCTTGCAAATTGAAATACAAAGCAAATCAGCTACTGCTTTCTACTGAAAACGAGCTCTTTTACAAACATTGCCTAGCACTGTTTGTTGGGAAAATAGGCAAATAAATTTTTAGCTTCATTCTACTTGCATACTGCGGGGTGAGTAAAGGGAACCTAGTGTTAAGATACTTCCCTTCCTATTGTCCCTTCCATTTTAAAGACATTGTACATTGAGTGATGAGACACTATGCCAATTTTTTTCTATGCTATGTATTCTTACGAAAAAGAAGAAATGAACTTAATGCATTCCCACGTGTGGGAAACGAATTTCAGCAACTGTACCGCTGCGCCACGATCGTCTATGTAAATTTATAAGTGCCAAATAACAGTGTTACTTTTGTTTTGTTTCAGCTTCACGATACATCCTGCAAATAGCATTGTAGGGAGAAGAAACAGGGAACCTAGTGCGGTTCCGTTTCCTACTTTTTGCCGAATTTAAGGCATTGCGTGATGAATGGAGAAACTCGAAGTCGCACTTTGCTTTGTTCCGAGGGCGAATATCAAATATTTAATTTGATAATATTAAATATTTCATTTCCTCGAGTGGAGATCGAACCCACAACCTGTCGCGTTTACAGTCACACGCTTGTGCGTCTCTCTGCGCCACGACAGGCCACAAACATTTGTAAATATATCTTATTCAAATACTAGGGGGCTCCGCCCCCTGCTCGCTGCTTCGCTGACCAACGCCCCTCCCCCCCTCACTCACCCACGCAAACGAAAAAACATGTATCAATCAATGAAAACATCAATCAAAAATAAAATATAACGATCAGCTTCTTAATTCTACACCTTTATCAAAAGCAAAAAAAAATCAATTTACATCTTGATCCAAATTCATAAAGAATCACAACATTTTTTTTTTTCATAATTGTTTTTCATATTATGGGCACTCACGCGAGTGCCTCACAATACACGATATTCTCGATCACCTTTTCTTCCAGCTTGCACTCGATCAATCAATATAAATTTTCTACGTCAACACCTATTATTATACAAAAAAATCGTACAGAATAAAAAAGTATTTTATAGAATATAGAGATTATAAAGGTGACAAGTCAATTTGGTTGTACACGCTTACATCACGTATTACTGGTTTGAAATCTTAAATTAAGCAATTGTTATATATTTTCATACTTTTTTTATTAAGAAACGTTAAATAAATCCATTTATGGAGCTATATTCAATAGTTAATTGTTTTAATGTTGGTATACATAATACAAATGTGCAAGACACAGCGTGAGACTAAGTAAGTAAGTAGTACACGTAAGTTATGTCTATTTGATCATGGAAATCTCTGAGAGCTTTTAATATTTTTTTAAATGAAAATGAAACTCATGATCATTATAAAAGTTTAAAACATAAATTGAAAAAGTAAAATATTTTCAATATATATTTTACGCTCTAAATTTCAATAGCATAATACATTTTGTTTATCTCATTACATCTATTCAACGATGGTCCGACATCGCTGGCAGGCGTTGATGTGTAAAATACCGATGTACGATGTACAGAGGATTATATAATGGAATTTCCGAAACTTGTTATAACTTGTTTTAATAAATATAACGTTATTTTGTATATATAGATATATATATATATATATATATATATATATATATATATATATATATATATATATATATATATATATATATATATATATATATAAAATTATTGTAAATGTGGCGCGTAGGGACACACAAGCGAGTGACTGAAAATGCTACAGGTGGTAGATTCTATATCTAATAGAGAAAATGAAATATAAAATATTTTTATTTCATCGTTCTACGTTAAGGTCTGCCACTCGGCTCGTAAAATTCGATGACAAAACGGATGTGTCGTAATGAAAAAGAAGCATTGGGTTCCCAGGTTCCGTCTGCCTACCTTAACAATATCTTGAAAATAAATTGTCGTATCCCGCCACTCAACACGTTATGTGATGAAAAATGAGAAGAAAAGGTAGACAAATATCTAATCATCATTTTCACCTTTAAATTTCTGAGTGAAAAATTGATTGGCTTATTAAATATTATGATGTTTGTGTATAATACGTTCTGTTTGTTTCTCTAATAAAATAAAATCAGCATGACATTAAAGAAATTTGGTCAAATTCAATAACTCCAATAGGAATGGAAGCCACTACTCTCACGTAAACAGCCGACTATCTATAAAAATTTTATATCGTATTGCCATTTCAAAAGCGAAGGAAAAGAACAAACAGAAGTATAGCAAACATTCGCGGCTACAATACTTTGAACAAATACAGCTAACTAGATGTTTCTATATGAACTTCAACCTTATTTCCTTGTGATAGAGAAGTGGGATTCTTATATGAAATTGCTTTTGGACAATAAGCTTAACTTATGATAGATCCGTAACTAGAACAAACTAGTGCATGAATGCGGTTTTATTTGATTTTCAAATGTTTTTTTTTCGGGTTCACGCTGTATCCCGCAGTTCTATGGCAGATTAGGCAGAGGAAATTTGGGAACCTAGTGCTAAGGCGAGCAGATTAGGCAGAGGAAATTTGAGAACCTAGTGCTAAGACGCTCGTTCCGTTTTCCACTTTTTACCTATTTTGATTATGTGTTAAAGATGGCGGAAAGCGCTTTGCATTGGTACTAGAGCAAAGGAATGAAAACATTAAATATTTAAATATTTTTACTATTTTTAAATTGTTATTCCACACTTAGGAAAAAAAATTTAGTATTAAATATTTAATTTAAAAATATTAAATATTTCATTTCTTCATTTAGGAATCAAACTGTCACGTTTACAGTCACATGCTGCCCATTTTTATGTCGTTTTAAATTTCTAAATATCAATTTAGTTTGAAGCTTGAAGCTGAACGAAAAATATTTCTTAGCTTGAGCTTTTCACTTGCAAGGTTGGTATTTACAATCATTTTTGAATTTTCCACCCGAATTAGAAACATTAGATGATGCATGTCGTAATTCAAAAGCACTCTTTGACTTACAGATCCAAGACGTGTTGAACAGCGAATGATTGCAAAAAGAACGGAGTGTCTTATTTCTAATTTTTTCATAAATTCATAAAAAAACCGGTCAAATGTTAGTCAGGCTCGTCCTGGTTGACTTACAATCTTAAAATTGTAATGGAGAGAAAGAAGAGAAAAAGGAGAGAATTTTAATATTGTAAGTCAACGTGAAGTAAAAACGATAAAAATTGGCAAACCCAAGCTTAATTTGGTAGACATATGCACTAATTTTGTATGAAATAAAGTATATTTTTTTATATGCTTGAACAATTTGTCTGTCCGTTCGTATGGATCTGAGTCATCGTAGCTTCTGAATGAATAAATCGATTTCAGTCAGATTTTTTGTAATTGAAAGACTTGTTTTATGAAAATTGGATTACAATTTTAAAAGCTATAACCACTTTGCCAAGATGTGGCAACGTTTTTTTTATGTAATACTTATGAATTTAAGGTATTTCAATTATTTTTTCCTTTATTTATATTATAAGTTCTCTCTTTGTACCAAGTTTTTAGAGAATTTCATAAAAAAGGAGCAAAAATAATGAATTTTGTATCTTTTAATTGTGCTTATTAAAAGTTAGTTTTTTTGTTCTATAATGGACCATAGACATAGATATCTGATAACATTTCAGCTTTATGCTTCCACGCAAACTCAAGACAGTTTAAGAGAGAGATAGACATCAAAATATTACTTCTTGAGGTACGAAATCCTAAAAATATATAAACTACTACCCACAACTCCATTTTTTGCGGAAGTTCACGGCTTCACGCAAATGGAATCTTATAAAATTGACTTACCAGGCGAAACTAGTTGAAGTTCATATCGTGTACGTAGTGCTGTATTTTTACATTTCTCAGTGGTTTTTCCTTTTTTTTCTTGATAGTCTTTTTTTATTTTCATGATGTTTCCCTCACATAGAAACGCAGGTACACGACACATGGGAACCTAAAGTCGTTCCCATTAAGGCATTCCAGTTTTCCATGTATACGTAGATATTGTCTCAAATGTGATAATATTATTAGAACAAGAAAGTAATTGAAATAAGTAAATAATATAGCGTAATTCAAGCTGGCGAAGCCTCGAGCGAGTCGCTTATCTTATACAAAATCCTGCAGTCCAAAAAATGTATTTAACTACTATAGAATGTACAGTATTTGCTTTGAAAGAAATGAAATAAAAGATATAGTTACAGGAAATAGGTTTATTTACACAGTTTTCCGGGATCCAGTAAAGTAAATGTCTACGGAAGTGACTGTGAGTTGCTTTCTCGGATTGAGTGTGTTTTTCTATTAATAATTTGTTTTTTATATATTGAAAATTTATAAATATTTAATAATTTAAATGAAGTTTTATATATGGACGTCTTATTTATTTTATACATATATACTTATTTAATTTCATATATTCATAGAAGTACACGCAGAAGAAACCTAGTGTTAAGAGACCTAGTGTTATGATCCACAGATTCCACCCAATTTTCGAGACATTACGTGTTGAAGGACGGAACTTAACGCTGCCTTAGTACTGATACACTACAACCAGCTGTGCCACCACGATGGCCTCTTTTCATAAAAAATACCTACAAAATTAAATTCGACCTTCGATAATCTCTTTACGAGTTAAATTTTATAAGGTAAAATTGAAATCAGGCGTTAAATATTATATTATGGTTTAATTTTAATTCCGTAATAACGTGATCGTTGTATCCCAGTAGTTAGGAGTTTCACTATTAATTGCGATATTAGTAAGATTGTAGGTTCAAAACCCACTCGGGGCATTATTAAGGGTAGTCATATGCGTTTCCTCGACCTCTGTCCGATGAAACGCGGCGTTGAGTTCCGCTATTTAATATAAAACGTTTTCGTAAAATACGAAGTCTTAAATTTGAATTTTCTATATGTTTTAAAATTGTCTTCAGCTTCAACTTCACGCTGAATCCCGCACATAGCAGAGGGAACTTGGGAACTTAGTGTTCAGACACTCCGTTCCGTTCCCCACGTTCCACCGAATGCGTGTTACGTAGCGGCACCCAACGTTTCTGTAAATATTATAGTAATTTTATTGCATTTTAAACATACAATTCTACAATTACATACATAAAACAAAAGTAAACGACACATAGCCTATATAAAACTAGCAGCATTATCATTAGGTAAGCTGTCTTATCCGCGCCCATTCAACTGTTCAACGCGGTTCGACGTTGAAATGGATTGATGACCTGTCGAAGCCAGGATTAGGACGGATGCAAACTCACCGGAAAGAGTGTAGACAAATGTTCAATTAAAGTTTTGTGTTAATTCGTATTTGTGTGTTCTACAGAGCGCAGCGTTTAGTTACGTCAGTTAAATTATAATAATATTAAAGCCGAGCAATCCTAATGTGCAAGAAACGAAAAGGTGTTGGGTTTTTATAAATGGATTTTTAATATGCCAAATGGAAAATTATGTATACTCACTTCCCATTGAATTTGATTCATTTACTGTTAAGTGGTGGAACTCAACGCCTTGTTATCAGAGCAAAGAAATAAAATATTTAACATTTGTATATCCTTAAATGGGGATCAAACCCACAGTCAATATCGCGTTAACTAAAAAAAACATATTGCACTACAAAGCCAAGTAAAATGAGAACAAATTCAATATGTTTGAATGTCTTCTAACTTTTAAAATCACATTTTTAGTTATATTCTCAATACAGTATTAGTTATATTGAAGGATAATTCTAAAGTTATAATTCATCATATCTGTTTATACATAAAAATATCGTGGTTTTAATTTTTTTTTAATTGCAATATATATTTTTTTTAATCTTGATGCTATTTACCAGTTTTAGAAAAACTTTACCATGTTACCAGAGCAATAAAGAAAAAGATTCAAATAACCTCTTCACGCTGTAACACGCACATGGCAGACACAGGCCGAGAGAACTTCGGAGGTTAGTGCTTAGATATTCCATTTTCGTTCGGTTTCTCACTTTCCTCCGAATTGGAGACATTGTGTGTTCAGTGGCGGAACTCAACGCCACGCTTTGTCTTTTTACCAAAGTGAAGAAATCTAAACATTAAATATTTAAATTGAAAATATTAAATAGGTATTTCATTTCTTCAAATAAGAATCGAACCCATACCTTATGTTTACATTAGCTTGTGTCACTGCGCCACGACAGGTCTCAATATGATTAATGTGTTACATTATTATTCCACCCTAAAATTTCACTACAGCCTACATAGATGTGTCACGCAAGTTTTTTAATTCACACTGACATAATTTAGTTAAGACACGCCATATCATACGAGGGTAAAATAGTTAATATAATTAATCACGTTTATTATTGCGTTAAAGTGGGAAACGGAACGGAGTGTCTTAAAATTAGGTTCCCAAGTTCCTTTTGCCTACTCTGCCATGTGCACGTAACACGTAGTGATTTAATTTTGGAGGTATCTTAGAGGAAATAGATTATCTTAACTCTAGGTTCCCAAGTTCGTCCTTCTGTTAACCCTGCCATGTTCGGGGTACAGCGTGAAGCTGAAAAAATAAGAAAAATACGAAAAGATAAAGAACGATAAGAAGAAAACAAACTATATACTTAGATGACATAAAACGGTTAGTAAAAAAAGTTATATCAATTTAAAATATTAAATTCGACAAAATTTACAGGGCATAGCTGAAAGAACTTAGTAACCTAATGTTGAAAAACTTTTCGCACATTTTCCGCCGAATTTCCAATTGGTAGTTGTTTGGCGGAACTCAACGCCGCACTTTGCTTTATTACCAGAGTGAAGAAATGAAAATATTCAAATATTATTTCACTTTTCAATGTATACTCGTAAGTATTGTCTTAATACAGGCAATGATAATAGAACACAAAAATTATTGAGATTAGTAAATAAAATACTAAAATTCAAGCCGGCGAAGCCGCAAACAGCGAAGCTATTATATATTTTCATACGACGCTATCCAATCTTCTCAAGATCGTCGTTTCCCCCATTTTCCCCAATTTAACGTCACGTAAGAATTAGTTGACAACTGAATCACGTCAATTACTCAACCCTTAATATGCTGTGTTAGGGACATTCATATATATTTTATTGAGATTTCTTAGGGAATTTCCTTATATAAAGAAAATACTTTATAGATGAGACTTGTCTTTCTTTAATATTACCGTCACACATTATCGTACAAGAAATTTGGTCGTATTGTAGAATTTTTGTGTGGATTCTTTAAAATAGTCTTTTCCGCATATCAAGGCAGGTACAGGAAACTTGGGAATATAAATGACTTAATAGGAACGCAGGTCGGATACTCCGCTCCCATAAAGGCACTCCCTCCTTTCCCTTTCTGAATTTGGGGAAATGAATATAATAATTGTCATTGCCTCGAGCGGTAATTGAACCCACAACTTGTATAACCAAGTCTACAGTAATAAGTTATACGCAATATATTCTAGAGTCAAAATATTTTTTTTCTTCAGATTTGAACGCACGTCCATACATCTTCGTAAAAATATCACAATCGTGTTTAACGACTTAGCTTTATATTTCTAAGATTGTATTTTTAGCTTAAACTCGGCTCTTAGATAACGCAGGTTCGATTCCTGTTACGTTCAAATGTTTATATATTCTTCTAAGTACATATATCACGAAATCGGTGGAAGGTCTTTACACTAGGTTCCCATGTTCCCTCTGCCTACCATGCCATGTGCGGGATACAGCGTAAAACAAAAAAAAAATATTTTACTTTCCTTAGTGTGAAATAGAATTTTAAAATATGTTAAAGTTGCTACAAAGCACATTGTATGGAATTGCTAATACACTTTATTCCACTGTAGTAGAAACTGCAAAGCTAAAAAAAAGTTACAAAGGAAGAACGCCTCAGAGCCTTATCACTAAAAGAAACTGACAATGAAACATAATATATTATTTCGTTTTGTCGAGTAGAAAATGTCTATTTGGGGCCGTCGTAAGGTTTTTGGTTCGATTCCAAGTGGAGGGAATATCAAAAGAATTGGAAAAGCCTTGAGCTTTTTTTTTGAGCCTTGAGCTTTTTTTTTAGAATTTAGCAGAAAGTTTGGAATAGAACAGTCTTAATGGAGTGTCTTAACATGTCTATTAAGGCTGTTCTATTCCAAGCTGTGTCTTTTACATTTTGTTCCCTCTACTTCCCTTGATATGTATAGGATACGGCGTTTATTTAATTATAGTATTTCCGTTCCCCACTTTGTTGCAAAAAGTAAACACTCAGTGTTAAAACACTCCGTAAATTATAAGTTCTTTTTTTATTACAAGTGGGAAACGTGTTTACAATCCCATGCTTGTGATGAGTTTATGATGGGCACAAATGTTTTTTTTTTTTGTATTAATGTTAGTTTATTTTGATAGTTAACTTAAAATTAAAATTGCTTTTGTAAAATAAATTAAATAATAAATTAAATATAGCAGGATTTGAAACTGCGCCTCTTGAAAACCACTTTTGCTTTATATTTCTTGAGAACTTCAGTCACTTTCACGCGAACGGAGTCAGGTTTTGATCAATAATAGTATAAATCTTAGTGAATTAAATTTTGGATTAATATTAAAGAGAACTTAAAAAAGCTTCATGCGACTTCCCGCACAACAAGGTAGATAGGTAGAAACCCTTAGCACTAGATTGTCCTAAGATATTTTATTCGTTTGTTCATACATAACGTATTTAAAAGCAAAACTGAAAGCTGCATTTATACAGATATTTTTAAATTTAACACTGAAATATTATCGTCTACGCCTGGATATGTGGTTTTCCACTATTATGCGAATCAGTAGAAACTTATTTCAACGCGCCATGCTACTGTAAACTAGCCTACCTGGCACACTGTTTCCAGTTCGATACGATATGGATACCTTCAGAAATTGCGTCTTTTTCGTCTCTTAAAACCGGCAAAGCGTATAACATATACGGGGAGACAAACCTTGCCAACAAGATACCTGTACGCTCGTTAGTCTATTTTTTATTTAGGTTTATGCTGTATCATGCAAATAGCTTTTTTTCTTTTAGGTTCACGCTGTATCCAGCACATGGCAGAGTATGCAGAGGGAACTCGGTAACCTAGTGTTAAGACACTCCGTTCCACGTTCGTTCCCCACTTTCCGGCGAATTTGAGGCATTGCGTGTTGAGTGGCGGAACTCAACGCCGCGCTTTGCCTTATTACCAGAGCGAAGAAATGAAACATTAAATATTTAAATTAAATATATTAAATATTTCATTTCCTTGCCTAGGGATCAAACCCATAACCTGTCGGTTACAGTCACATAGCTGATATATGGAACTCTGTTAAGATACTCTATTTCCACCAAGACACTTCCGGTGCCCACGTGTTAAGTAACGGAATTCAACGCCACGCTTTGCATCGTTACTTGCGCGAAGAATAAGAATATTAATAATTAAATTTCTTTAAGTAAGGATCGAACCAACAACTTCTCCCTAGCCCCAGTTCCTGGTAATAAAGGAAGATAGAAAATACTATTAAATAAATGTAAAAATTGATAATATTTATGAAAATACGTACTATGTGTATACAGACAGATCTATAACAATGATTTCCTTTGGGAAGAGTCTGATTCAATAAACAAGCTCGCTAAGTTGGCACAACAAACTCCGAACTCACTTTGTGGTGCACTTTAATTTTTATATTTGTGACTTTTGTATTTATATATAAACCGCCTGAGGCTTCA
>DWMZ01001594.1:0-15980 GCA_018249855.1 Eueides tales michaeli
GTAAAATACACAAATTTTAGCCAAAACCATTACCAGAATTATGGCCCTTACTTTAGGGTTATCATTTTGTGATTTCGTGTTTTTATTTTTTCGAGTATTTTCAAAGATTGTGAGTTCGATTGCTACTACAAACTCTTCTTGAGAATAAGTTATTTTTTTACACGTTCTGGTAACAAAGTATAACGTTTTATCGGGTTCTCCTACTCAAAATTCTCCAAAAAGTTTGGCAACAAGAATAAAAATATAACGTGAGACTTAAACCAACCTAAAAAACATTATACAATAGTCAAACGATTTATATATTAATATAGTTCTAGGTTATCCTTTATCTTCATAATACTGTCACGTTGATAAATATTGTGTGGTGAAATATTAACATTTATTTATTATTACATAATCATTTTTATTTATTAAAACTCTAGTTTTACGATGTAAATGCGTTCTGAGAAAAACAAATGTCCTCGCGGGACCGAGAATGTTTTCCTAAGTACTGTTTTGTTCGAAGCGACGCTAAGTGACATATCAATAGCGTGGCACCTGGAATTGAAACGCAAGAATACTTCCTGTCACTAAAGTCTCAAAGCACTTTAGTGTGTATGAATTGTAACAAGCTTTTAAAAGTACTTTCATAAATTGTTTTCGTTTGCGGTGAAAAAGTAAATTATTATTTTTTTGTACATTTTTATAATTAATTTTGATTTTACTCTTGTTGTACTTAGCATTCATTATAGTTTTAAATAGTGCATTGTTATATTTCAGGACGTGGAGAAAGCTTCTTCGTGTTTTTGTATGATTATAAGCTTGAATGCAGTTAATGAAAATTTCTACCAATTATTTATTTTATTGATAAATTTTATGAAATCAATATATTTCCGCTCAGAACTCTTGTGATATTTCAAGATCAAAAATATTAATTTAAAAATAAATTAATGTAGTTAAAGCACAAAATACTCATTTTTAAAATGTTTGTCTGTTAGTTTGTGCGTCTGTCCACGCTAATCTCAGAAAATAAATAACTAGCTTAAAAAGTAGTCTACTGTTATATTTTGAAAACCATCCTTTAATACTTAATATTAAATTGTACGTTCTGTTATTACTTATTTAAAAAAAAGTTACGTAAAATTAAAATATTTAGTACGACAAAACTGGTACAAATTTATTATTAATTTACCTTAATTTAACTAAATTATAACTTAAAAATTACCAACGTAATTGTCTTTTCTGTGCACCAGTGACAATAGTTTTCCAGTTCTTATTCAAGTTGCAATGGAGTCAAAGTTTTGTGTAAACTTGCTGCTACTGAGATTACTGTACTGTACGGGGTGACGTGTCATTGTATTGGGATCAGATTTCGACCAATTAAATCACGACTTCACGACATACTGGTATTATGTTTTAGCATTAGTATATTTACTCCGCCTTTATATATATATATATATATATATATATATATATATATATATATATATATATATAGATATATATATATATATATATATATATATATATATATATATATATATATATATATATATATATATATATATATATATATATATATATATATATATATATATATATATATAATTCTTGAAAAATCATAATAATGACAATTATGACGAAGCGAACAGTGTCGCAGTAACATCACTGGTTTACTGTTAATAATTTAGTATTAAAAGCGTAGAAAACTTAATTTATAGAATTAACTGTGCCGAATATTGAAAAACAGAAACTTAAGCTATTTTTTCTAATTTAAAGGGTTATTTCACACTTAGGAAAGAAAAATAGTAAATAGTAAAAACGTATAAAAATTTGAACGAAGCATCATTTGAACCTGCTAACAACATAAATAAGTTGTAACAAGCGTATAAGAATTTCGACGTAGCTTGGTGAGAACGAATGGCTTAGTTGGTCAGAGCGCTTGGACGGTTTCCAAGAGGCGCGGGTTCAAATCTTGCTTCGTTCAAGTTTTTATACGTTTTTAAATTTAGTAATTAATTTAAGCTAATTATTTTAAACATTTCGTTAAGTGATATTTTGAAAAGAGCAACTGTTCTGTTTCTTGCCAGTTCATCTCTGTAAGTCATGTATATAACAATAACAGTATAAGTATACATTTATTTGAAAGATTTCTTTTTCAGCGTATTTTATTAGATATATACATGAAAGCTTATTTCGTGTTTTCTATCTTTGGAGAACTATAAAAGTAAATGTCAACGTGTGAGTAACGTAACCTTTATATAACAAACAAAGTAATGTAAAATTAACCCTTCACAAAATATGTAAATACCAACAATCTTATGTGGTATAAATATTACGGTTCGAATATTTAGTTTTGTTTATCAAAAAAGTAGTTTCACGCGTGACGTGTCACATTGAGCGTGTTGATGCCTTCATCTTCAGAACGCGGTGTAGAAAAGATCTACTTTAGACAGAATAAAGTTGAGTTTTGCACGCGATACTGACAAGTAAGACATCTACCGAGTAACAAGTACGTTCAGAACTCAACATCTCGATGCAATATGTAAGAAATAATTTGATTGTTTATAAATATAATTTCGCATCCGATGTTTTCAGACATCGTGTGTCAAGTGGCTAAAATTCAAGTATATTGTCTTTTATATACATATTTGGAACTACTTTTCCTTTGGACTACTGCAAAGGATTCGATAGGTCGAGATTCTAAAAATGTATAAAAGTATATGCGATTAATCTTGTTAGCTCGCTGAATAAATACCAAGAAACTCTTTAGTCAATACTATATTTTTATAAGTGGGGAACGTAAGTGGAACGGAGTGTCTTACCACTAGGTTCTCAAGTTCCACACAATGTATGATGTAAGATGCTATTCTATTGCAGTACGACTGATATTATAAATAATACAGGTTAACTAAGACTGGATAGTTGATTAATGTATATAAAAGAGAGCATTTCAAATCCTACCTATGGTAGCGCCACTTTTCGGCAAAAAATATTTTTTAATGCTACCTACATTTATGAAAAGGCAATGTACATCTAATTTAATCATTTCATTTTTTACTTACAAATAAGTCTGTCAAACGTAATAGAATAACTTTACAATATTTATTACATCACACAATTTTGAACCTTTTACTAAGAATAACTTTTGGCGCATACAGCAACGAACGATAAGAACACATGTGTTTGTGTCGTTTTGACTAAAATGAAAAAAAAAAACAACTTTCTCTTGAGCTAAAAAAACTTCTCATAAATGAAACGTGGACTTATGTTCTTATTAATATTATCAAAACAGAAAATATTAGGGTTATTCATAAAGAACGATATACGTAACAAAACTAAATTATAGTTAAAGCCGTGTGTCAATAAATATTTGAAATTCCCTTTAATGTATTCACAGAGAGAGCTGTAAGCTACGGTCGCGTTGATAGCTGTTATATACGCGTAGTTAGTCGTGTATCGCCCGCGCTACAGCTAGGTGCTATACTGAACAAGCTTCATATTTTAATCATTCAATATATTTATCATTTATATTTTTATAACAAAAAATATACAACTGTAAAAGTTAAATCATCTTTGATTAAGGTCTGTTCGATTTAGGACGCCGATGACGGCCTTTGAATATAGTCCTTTGTGAACAATGTTCTCGGAAATGTAATTTAGATGATCCTCTGTGATCTGCGCAATCTCGTATTCATGGCAACCGATCACTGATTCAATTAATTCAATAATATCGAAGATATTGCTTCATTACCAACCATCCTCCGCCGACACTTACACGTTTATATATTAAATCTAATCCATTGATCCATTGGCACTAATGGAAATTTCTCCTTGTACTCTGGATCTATTAAATGTCTTACTAAAATTATTATATTATGTATTTATAATGAACTCAAAGTAATAGAATCTATTTTACCTGACGATGAAAGATAAAGTATATGCGATTTTTCTACTTTACATATCACTAAAAGTGTTCTTCATTGATCCCCGCAAAGCCCGCGGCAGCACTGGTCACCTCACAAGTAATAACGGGTGCCGCTAACGACGCCGACGACCGCAGTCAGTCTCACATTTGAGCCGTATTTACATAATAACGAGTAAAAGGTATGAGTTTTAGTCAATTTGTATTAAATAGAAAACAAGTAAAAAAAATCAACTGAACGTTTACGGCCAGCTTAGAACATATTATTAAATACGTTTTGAATACATATTGTAAAATTATAAATCTTTATTCATTGTTGTAGTATCTGCTTTTATTATTTGCTATCATTATCGTCAGTCTGTCTTTGAATATTTTTACATTACTATTTTTAATCTGAATGAGGTGCTTATTATAACAGATTCATAATAGGAACCGGCTAAGTTTAATAGAGTTAATTACCAAGTAAATGAAATTTATGACAACCCAAATTCAAAAATATTCATATAAAAAAGTCTTTTTTGTAAAATAAAGATTTAAAAAATAATAATATTGTTATAAAGGTTATTGTAATATTTCTTAGTAAAACATAAATTTATAGATTTTTTTTATATAAAAGATCTACTTTAGACAGAATAAAATTAAGTTTCGCACGTAACACTGACAATCAAGACATCTATCGAGTAGTGAGTACGTTCAGAGCGAAACATCTCGATGTAATATGTATGAAATAATTTGATTCCTTACAAATATAATTTCGCTCCCCATTTTTTGAGACATCGTGTGTCAAGTGGGCTTTTCCTTTGGTCGGGATTCTAAAAATGTATAAAAGTATATGCGATTAATCTTGATAGCTCGCTGAATAAATACTAAGAAACCCTTTAGTCAATACTTAGTTTTTATAAGTGAGGATCGCAAGTGGAACGGAGTGCCCTACCACTAGGCTCCCAAGTTCCGCACAATGTATGATGTAAGTGGCTATTCTATTGCAGTACGACTGATATTATAAATAATGCAGGTATAAATAATGCAAGTAAATGATGTTTATGACAACCCAAATTCAAAAATATTCATATAAAAAAGTCTTTTTTGTAAAATAAAGATTTAAAAAATAATAATATTGTTATAAAGGTTATTGTAATATTTCTTAGTAAAACATTTATGTTTTACTTAATTAAAACTTTTTTTTTTAATGTAATAACATTTTAACTAACATAGCCCGCAGCTACAATTACTATCTTTTTAAAAATAAATGAATTTATTTTTACTTCGTTATTAATTTAATGTATTATCTTGCTACAAAAATATATGCAATTATACGGAACAAAATTGAATAGTCTATTGATTTCGTTGTAATATTATACAATCATCAGATTTAATTCCACGAGCTACGAGCTACGAGCTACGCGCTACGAGCTGGGTGCTACTAGTTACAAGCTTCGTGCTATCAACTAAGTAGAGCAAAAGAAAAATAATTATTAAATTCAGTTTTCTTTGTTTTGTTTGTAGAAAGAGGAAACTTGACGACTTTATGTAAAGTTATTCCCGTTCCGTTTAACGCGAATTTCCGGATTTGAGGCATTGCGTGTCAAGTATCGAAACCCAACGTCACATTTTACCTTTTTTTTATCAGAGCGAAAAAAATAATAAATAAAATATAACATTTCCCCGAGTGGGAGTCGAATCCATCAGCTACACGCTCGTGCCTCAGTGCCATGAGGGCCGCAATTCAGTATTCATTACTGTCAGTTATTATAACATAGATATATTCCACTAGTAGCTATTATATTTAGCTATGACTAGTTATTAAATATACGAGTATACCCTAGAAATAATAATTAAAGTGTAATAATAATAGAGTAATAAGAAATAATATGTATAAAAGAAAAAAATGTACAGTAGGTGTAAAAAAATGTCAGACTAAAATTAACATACTCGGCAATTAAATTGGAGTCATATAATTGTAGATGTGACAGCGTATTCTTACTACTTCATAGTACAACATATTTTTGATTTATTTATTTACAAATAAATATATTTCATTCCTCTATTGATAGAGGAAAAAAAGGTTCTTGAGAAGTCCGTCGTCAGTCACAATTCGTATTTCTAATGCATTTACATTTTTGGACAGTTTGACCGAACTTAACTAATTACCAAGTAAATGCCTAGACAACCCTAGAGTAAAAATATTCATATACAAAGATTGTTTTTTTTTTGTAAAATAAAGATATAAAAAAAAATATATTATTGTAATATTTCTCTTTAAAACATAAATTTATAGATTTTTTTAATGAAATAATATTTTAACTAACATATTGTTCGCAGCTACAATTACTATCGTTGTAAAGATAATTCAATTTTACTTCGTTATTAATTTAATGCATTATTTTGCTACAAGAATTTATGCAGGAGAAAGTTACAAAATAACTTTATCATTACTAACAAAATAACTTTGTCAGGAGAAAGTTACAAAATGACACCAATTTATCTTGTTCATATGTCACATACTTTATTAAAACATTTTCTTAAGATCTATTGGTCAATAATATTAATTAACCTATATTTGTATTTCTGCCTATTAATTATTATCTCAGAAGTCATATTTCATGAATCCTTAATATTTTTTAAAAAACCTAAATTACAGAGGGTAAACTGCAAGTAGTCTTTATAACTTTTTTTAATAAAGCATTATTTATTACCTGAACTTAATATAAATAAATATAATGGAAGCATATTATTTTCGTAACGCAATACTTTGGTACTCCTCTCACCGCCGGAGGCTGCGAAGTATGAAAGAAATTAAACCAATATATCTCACAGATTCATTTTTATTATTTTCACTGACTTCAGAGATGATAATTAAATATTATTTACTGCAAACAAAAAGTAAAAGTAATAAAGTTGGAATACCTCACGGTCATAAAGATATAAAATAACAATGTTTTATTTTTTAAGACCATTTTTTAGTAGATTACTGTTGTATAGATAGTTATTTTAAAATAACTTTGAACCCTATTATATGAAGTTCACGAGTTTTAAGTGGCCAAGTCTAAAAAAAAATCAGCTGTAAACAATTACGTAGAAATAAGGGCGTTTGATAAAACAATATTGATGGCGAACAACGCGCGCTATATATATTGCATGCCCCGCGCCGCGCCGTCTGCTCCACGCCGTGTCGCTCGCGTCATATAACATATACTTGTCAAACTTACTACGTTATTACTTTTACTTTTGTTTTGTACTTTTCCTACATTTTGCGAGGCATTACTTCTTGTTCAGCTTCACACTGAATCCCGTACATAACAGGGTTGTCAGAGGGAACCAGAGAAACTAGTGATAATACACTCCGTTCCCATTTCGTTTCCCATCTTGTTATCCACGTTATCGAACTTACAACCGTCGAGTTTTAAGCTATTTTATATTTAATGAGGTATACGCCACAAGTACTCTCTCAGCCACGAATCTTGCGACCGGAACCGGTAAGCGCACGGAATTCTGCCACACCCAAATATTAAATGAGTTCTGTTAAAAATAAGAATTGTAACATTCAATAATATTTATGAGTAAAAACAGAACATATTTCATGCAGCCAATTTTTATGTCCCTATTGTTTATTTTATCTAACTGGGGTAAAATGCACAATGCGTAAATAAATCAAATATATTGTTCATACTATTATTATTATGTTTTACTTAAAGTAACGTATACAAAAGTAAGCTTCACACCAATTTACAGAGTTGTCTACTCTGTATATACATAGTCTGACTAACAATACATTGTACTTTTTGTAATATAAACTACAAATATTATTTTATGAGAGTTTAGATACTGAGATTAGGTACGCCCAATATAATAATAGACGTCCTTAAAACGGGACGTCTACGGCATTTTAAATTACTGGGCCTGGTTTGTAACGCTAATATGCAGTGTTTAAGTTCGTGATTTCATGCTATTTTGTGATGTAAATATGTACGCAGATATTTCCGAATACACTGTAATCTTAACGGTTGTGGGTTTGGTGCCTTCTCGAGAAATATCTAACTGGGAGAAGGGTTTCTAGAGAGAAACCCCGATTCACGCAGTAGAATGCGGTTGGAGAGAGATTTCACTGGATTTTAGCCGATGGGATCGAATTCATCCACAGTACCGCTCAACCGTAAGGAAAATTTTACCATCTGCTTGAAAAAAAAAGACCCTTGTTTTGTCCTTGAGGATAGGATAATATTCTTTTATCATCACTTAGCCCTAGTTCTTATGTTACAATACATTATAATTTTGAATGGAATCATTATATTGCCACATGATGTACATATTTTCATATTAGCAGCGTCATGTAATAAACGTTAGCGGAGGGATGCCCAAATAAAAGAATTTCACGTATAATTTCAATAGGTGCGAGGCCAGAGCAGACAGCCCTGATAAATGACGGGCAGCGTGAGTGCTTTAATAACATTTTATCAATCAACCCCTAACCCTAAATCTCCCCCTCTCCCCAGCTTCCCTTCTCCGCGCCCCTCTCTTCTAGACCTGAATCACCCCGCACTTCGCAGACGTACATCATAACAGAGATAAGGGAAGCTAATGATTCCAGGAAAAAGTATTTCTTTTAAAATAAAAAACTGAACAATAATATGTACAATATGTATTCGGACAATGCATAAAATATGATTGTTAAAGTATTTTTATATATCCTTTACTAAAAAATATATTTGAGTTATTCTGTATTCTAGGAATATTTGTATTATCCAGTTTTATCTTCCAAGTACCTTTTAAAAAGGTATATTTATATTTCACGAAAGCTACACAAATATGGTTCAGTCAATTATAATTCTAATTATACTTTGTTAGTATAATTATAATTGACTGAACTTTGTTAGTATAAGTTTTTATAATTAAAGTGCTATAAATAGAAAATTATACTTCTAAATATAGTAACTTTAATTATATTATAATTAAAGATATTATAATTAGAATCTCATTTATGGAATATTAAAGAAAATTGTATCGTTGAAAAAAACTTTCAGGAAATAGATTATTTATTGCATGTATTACTATAAGCAATATAACATTTCATGCACAAAACAAACATATATACATATATTCATTACACTACGTAAAATACAACATTTGCTCACCAAAGTATTTATGGTTATAATTAAGCGTATAATTATATTAAGACATATAACCCGTGTAATAATAGGCGCCTTGCTCTCTCACCAGACCCGTCGGATACGGCAATATTTCTATAGAAAAAAATAAACCCATACTATGGGTTATTTTTAACCCATTTAAGAGTACAGTATCTCAACCAACTATTGTAGTGAGTTTAAGTGTTTCAAATAAACTTGTAATTATTATTAAAGTTATTATAAAGTCAGTAACAGATGTAGCGTAAATATTTTGTGTTTATTTATTTACCCGCGCACACTTTCCTCAAGAAGCTAAAAATCAAACTTATATTACCGAGCCCGATGTATAAGTGAATTATGATCATGTCTGTCTGTTGCAGTTTGTGTTTAATGATATTTTTTCAGTTCACGCTGTATCCTACACATGGCAGGGAAGAGGGAACTTGGGACCCTAGTGTTAAGATATTACATTCCTTTCTCCACTTACTTATTAGTATATGACAATTTTACAAGTAGCCCTCATTTCTTAAATTCTAAAAATAAAATCAAAGAAGATTTTAATTTATTATCAAAAAACATAAATACCCTGCCCCCCACGTCGAGATTTTAAGATATAGGTAGTGCGTTCACTTACCCACTGCGTTTAAAACTCCGAATAACTATAAAAAGCATGGCTTCCGTTTATGTTCTTCCAACGGGACCTGAAACGCTGCTTCAGGTCCCGCAGAGGATTTATATTTCGATAAAAATCTTCATATTAGATAAATATACGCCACGCACCGCTTAAAAGTGAAAAGCTATAATTAAAGTAAAGGGTATAAATTTCAATAGAGCAATTTATTCGACTGTCAAGCATTGCTGGCTTCAGAGCTGTTTGACATATTGCCAACACTCTATACAATGGCTCCGGCGCCGGAAACAATCTTGTTAATATGTTCTTTTGATATTCCTAAATTAAAAAGAAAACATTTCTATCTTTATTTCATAATACTTTCCCTTAGACTTTTTATTCTTAATAATTGTTGTTATTTAATTATTTTTGTTTTGATGATAAATATCTACCTTGATTTTATTCTTATTCTCGATCTTCTCTAATATATTGATATCATAGTAGTTGCACACTAGTTTAATTAATTTAAGTGGATCATATCTACAGCTCCGACCAACACAAGTGACAATTCGAAACGTAAGCGTAAGCTTAAGCTTCGTAGTCCGCGATACGTCGACGTGCTACGAGGCGTAGCTAGTATTGTGCAAGAAGGGTTTTGTTTCAAGGATGATTTCTTATACGCTTGTTACAACTTAATGGTTGCTATCAAGGTAAGTAAATTTTAAGTGTGTGTTTTTTAATTTCACGCCGTTACCCACACAAAGTAGACAGAGAGTACTTGGGAGCCTGATGTGTGTTGAGTGGCGGAACTTTACGCCGCGCCTTTACCCTGTTATCAGAGCGAAGAAATGAAAATATTAAAAATTTAATTTTATCCCTTGTGGATCAAACTCACAATTAGTCGCGTTTACAGTCGCATGCCTGTCGCTGTCCCTGCACCACTAGAGGCGTCAACTCAGTTTAAAAAAGTTTCAATTATTCTACAAGTCAAGTAAGTATCTGTTTAATGTTATAATTAAAAGCTGCGTACAATACATGGCTGAAAAAATGTGTTTCGTCGCGTTAAATAACTTGAGATATTTCTGGTGACATTAGATGTAGCGCCTTGCTTGCAAGTGACGTGTCGTGACGTAACGCTGACAGGTATCGGTGTAACGGCCTCCGCCGCCGTAATAAGCTATCTCTACTGAGCTCGAGGACAACGCGCCTCACAACTGTCATACTCACGCTATACATACATATAATTTGAAATTAATGGACAGATCATATGTCAATTAATGACATGTATTATATTACTATCAATCGTACTTGAATACAAGTAACAATGTACGACATATGACAGTGTGAAAGAGTGCTAAAGTCAAGTGTCAATTATCTCGATTGATAGCATTTAATACGATTATATTTTTGAACGTATTACACATATTGTCTCTTTTTTTTAAGGAAAAGACACGGCAGACGAGCGTACGTGTCACGTGATGGTAAGTGAACACCGCCGTCCACGGCCCCGTGTAGAACCAGAGGAGCTACAGGTGCGTTGCCGGTCTGTAAGGTGGATGGGCACCGGGGCCCGGCATTACCCAATGCGAAACGCAGTGACCAAGGTCACTACTTAACGCCAGTTTTAAATGCCGGGGGTGGTAATAATCCGGTCGAGTCTGCCCATGCGTGTTGCCATTGCTGACAGCTCATAGAGAGAAAAGTACACAAGACTGGCTAGCGGCGCGCAAAATTGACTCCATCCGGCACGAAGACTGGCCCTCCTCCAGTCCAGACTTAAATCCGTTGTATTACAAAATATGGCAACACTTAGAGGAAAAGCAACAACACGCCATCCTAATGTGGAGTATTGACATGGACCTCGTTCGTGCTGCTGTAGACGACTGGCCACGCAGGTTGAAGGCCTGTTTACAAAATCGCGAAGCTCATTTTGAATAATAATAATTAAACTAAGAATCCATGTTTTGTTACGTTTCTTTTGATATGTTTTATGGAAAAGACACGGCAAACGAGCGTACGGGTCACCTGAAGGTAAGTGATCACCGCCGCCCACGGCCCCTTGTAGCACCAGAGGAGCTACAGGAGCGTTGCCGGTCTGTAAGTTGGATGGGATATGTAATTGATTATTCTAAAAGCAAACATGTTTCAATTATTTCACGATAAAAATGTGACAAAAATTACGACCCGACTAGGTATTATAACCTTTAACACAAACGTCTTTTCACAACTTTTTTGTATTGTAAAATAGAAAATTCTCGGACGTGATCTACGCCTATGATTTACTAGTTTTAATTAGTAGTATCACAATATATTCTTTCAATTAGTAGATATACATAGCTATGAGTCACAGGTGGTAGAAATTTTAAGCCAAACTTCTCTATTGAAATAAGGATACTTTTATATTTCAATAGCCTTTATTATTCTAGGAATATATCTGATCTTTCTATTGAGAGGGTGGGGATTTATAACACAGATTTAGTGATTGGGTTTACCCACTTTATTTGCATACACTGCTGACTTCGATATATGCCCATTCTTTATTTCGGAGAAGTATTTCTTCGCTCTAATATCGATTCTTCTTTTTGTTTGACCGACGTATGATAAGCCCAAGTCTCAATCAAGTTTGTACATGTCGGCTCATTGCAAAGATACTTATCACTAGTCTCACGAATTGGCTCACTTTCTTATTTAGGCTTGAATATAGATATAATGGAAGTTATTCTTAAAATATTGGTGATTCTGTCTTCTTATCACCCTTTACATACACGTGGGTAGACCCAACTGTGAATAGACGTATTTTTTAAATTGTTATAGCAACAGTTGTAACAAGCGTATAAGAATTTCGGCGTAGCTTGGTAACAACGTATGGTTTAGATGGTCAGAGCGCTTGAACGGTTTTCAAGAGGCGCGGCTTCGGATCCTGCCACGTTCAAATCTTTATATGTTTTTAAATTTAGTATTTTTCTTTCGTAAGTGTGAAATAACATTAAAAAAAATTGTAAAAATGAAAACACCATTTGAACAGCTTCTCAAAAGTATGGAGGTTATTATCGATTAGACGCTAAAAAGGACTCTGCTCGGCCTATACTCACATACTCATACACATACACTAGCCTACAGCTCCGGCCTAATGTGTGTTTTTGTCAATAGGCATTTAGCACCTAATGACATGAAGTAGCATCTTGTCGTATTAGTCAAATATGTTATACAGGCTATATAAATTGTAGCGTACGTTAATGATCAGTCTTGTTTATGTTGTCTTTATGTGATAGTCTTTGGGTATGCTACGTTCCGTTTTATGTTTAGAGTCGAAGTAGTGTTACATACACTAAGAGATAAACTTATTTATTTATTTTGTAGTGTGAATTTGTTCTTAATCCACTAGTGCGTGTGGATTTAATTTAAATAGTGTTTTTTTTTGTGGTTTTTATTGTTACACTTAACTCTTATATTATATTTATCATATATTTACTTTTCCTGGTCTTCCAGTGATCAATAATTCATCTCTTTCAGATTCTGAACCACTTCTAGATAAATTGTCTAAGATTTTTACTAGCCCGGCAAATTATCTTTCCTTGGTGCTTACCAACGCTGAGAGCATTCCTGCTCATCGTTCCTAACTTCTTGCATCCTTTAGCTCCGATGTAGTCAACTGTATACTTATATCTGAAACCTGGTTAAAACCTTACCTTTCATCTGTTAGTTACTATATCCTAGGTTATCAGTTATTGTGCAATGGCCGGACTTTGCAAGGTGGCAGTGGTGTACGAATCTATATACGCAACAACATTGGCTAGCTAAGACAAGGCGGGCGAGCTGTTTTTTTTTACGACCTTGCAGCGACTTTTCTTGCGAAAGTGAGGAGTGAGGATCTGGTAGCCTCGTTCTCCATGATGGTGTATAGTGATTGCTCGTTAAAATGTAGTCTTAGATGACATTCTAGCGTCATTTTTTCAAGGCTAAATCATTGGCATGGCATGGGCATTCCAAGATTACATTACGAGGGACTGTCATCGACGTGAAATCTGTTGAGGTAGGCCGTGAAACTTCCATGACCGGTCAGTACCTGAGTGTCGATGGGCGTAAGTATGTTCTTCCTAACCAGTTTATTCACCTCTTTCACATTTGGTAGGAAGATTTTTGTTACTGCCCCGTTCTGAGAATAGTAGTACGAGATACGACGACGACACCGTCGGCTCCTGGCATATGATATGGGAACTTTATCATAATCAGGAGCTGTCCTCTTTGTCTTGCAGCTTTTTTTTACCAATTCGTCCGCTCTTTCGTTGCTTAGTGTTTTGTCGTGTGTTTCCTGCGTGGATCACGCTGTAGGTGTCATAAGAGGCGACTAAAGTACGTGTGGGAGAGTCACGTTGTCAGCAATAGCAACAGGCACGGGCAGATTCGACCGGATTATTACCACCCCCGGCATTTAAAACCGGCGTTAAAGCGTGGCTTTGGCCACTGCGTTTCTTATTGGGTAATACCGGACCCCATCCATATTGTAGACCGGCAACGCGCTTGTAGCTCCCCTGGTGTTACACGGGGTCATGGGCGACGGTAATCACTTACCATTAGGTGACCCGTACGCTCGTTTGCCGTCTTCGTCTAAAAAATAATCTACCAAAAAAACCGCACATCCCTGCCCTCGACTCGGATTTTTTGTATACACTTATCTATTTGAGTTGTTCGAGTGCTGTATATATATTCATCCAGGAGCTAGTATGCAGGACATTGAAATGTTACTATGGCAAGGACTCAGTCCGTACGTTCACAACAGCCAGTACGTGCCACCGTTCGTGCAAGTTGATTCTAGTATACCGATTCTTCTGTGTGGTGATTTTAACAAAAAAGTAGAGTCTGACAACTCGTTTCTTAATTTCATGAAATATACGTATAATCTTGATTGCGTTTCAAACGTTTCTAAGTCAACTATGTTAAAAGGAACAACCATCGACTTTACTTTCGCAAGACACATTACAGCAGAAACACTTCCTTTCATTTCATATTTCTCCTATCATCGTCCTATCCTCAACAAAATCACTTAAATAGGAATTAGTTTAGTTTAAGTTTACATGTACAATGTTTTAGTAAGCAAAATATATTTCTATAGGTAAAATTTGTGCATTTCTTATTTTCATTAAATTCTTTGTTCCTATTGTGCAATTTAATAATATTCATATCAATAAATATTCTACCGAGAAAAATACGTTGTCACGTACTATCTTCGCCCGTGAAACCGACTTTACAGGCAACCATTTTTACTTCCCTAATTTAAAAATGAAACTGCTGTGGATGGGAGATGTGCCTTCAAAACATTGATGCGATGGGATGGGATTTTGGGATGAAACATATTAACATATTTACAACCAATAAATAATTATATGTACCTACCGAGAGCATGTAAGTACGGACAAAAATGACATTGGTTAAGGAATCGTAAAAACGAAGCTTATAGTAAATTACATGAAAAGAAAATCTGCTATAAATCCCGCGGTAATAACTTAACCGTAACACTTGGGTTCTGCACAGTTATTAAATCATTAAATAAACATTATAAAACGTTTTATTGAGTTATCTACGATCTTTAGATCCGTTTTAATATGTACTATCATAATTTGAGGTCTATTCACATTGAATATTAACGCGTGCATTTGATAGTACCGGAGGGAATCATGTGGTGTACTCCATTATAAATTTACTGATAACAGTTCAATACATAATAATAAGTAATTATATCATATTATTGTACAGAATCGAATAATTATATAACCTACGTAAAGTAAAGATATAACTGATATCAATAATGTAACGTTATAATCTTTGTTTGACGTTAATATATAGTCCGAAGGACAGTTTATGGCGAGTAGTCCTCCGGAGAGGAATCATGACCTGTCTTCCATTTTTGACTTTGTTGACCAACAGGACGGAGCATTAGAGCTATATACTCGGCACGTCCACATTCTAAATTTACATTATAGTTATACCTCTGGTCAATTACCTACAGCTATTAAGAAGTAGCTTATTTATCATAGTAATGCGTTTTTACATTTTCTAAAGACTTTTTATTGATGCCTCTTATTGTAGGACTTGTGTGACGTCATCGAGTTTACATGACTTTAGTTTTTTCTACGACTAAAGTCATTGAAGCCGAGATTCTCAGGCTGTCCTTTAAACTATGCCGACAGTCATCATTTTCTTGAATACAAACAAACAGGTTATATATATATATATATATATATATATATATATATATATATATATATATATATATATATATATATATATATATATATATATATATATATATATATATATATATATATATATATATATATAT
>DWMZ01001595.1:0-15978 GCA_018249855.1 Eueides tales michaeli
ATATATATATATATATATATATATATATATATATATATATATATATATATATATATATATATATATATATATATATATATATATATATATATATACCTGCTTTGGAGGGTGACTGTGTTCAAAGGGGGGCGGATAGTAGTAAGGCTGAGGAGAGCTTTAATTAATGCCTCGGTAGCTGCTTGTTTGCGTACTCAGAGAAATGTGGGCAACACAGGCCCTTGCCGTTCAGATGCCGTAGCCGATTGTAGACCAGAGGCTAGACCGTGGAACGCGTATCGGGAAGTGAGTGTGCCATTAACAACTTCGGTGCCAACTGGACATTGGTAGTCAGCTTCTCTGGCGTCCTCAGTGAGGTGAGTCGCGAGCATGCTGGATGGCGTGCAGGATATGAACGAGTACTTCTGCGTGGGTGGAAGTGCGTGCCTAACAGCTCCGGCACCTCCATTGACGGTCGGGGGTTGCGCAGGGTGATTTCCCTTTGAAAGACTACCACGTAAGTGGTAGGAGGCCAGACCTGCCATTGGTCCCTGCTACTCTAAACTCTGTAAGCTCGGAAGCAGGTATACTAGACCCACCTGGTGTGACCTACCCACGGTACAGGGGGGAAGAAGGCGTGTATCCCGCACATGGCCGGGTGTCAACCCTAGAGGGAACACTTTCCGCCGAATTTGAGGCATTGCGTGTTGAGTGGCGGAACTACATGCCGCGCTTTACCTTGTTACCGAAAATATACGATACGAAAATATTAACTATTTCCTCGAATGGGGATCGAACCCACAACCTATCGCGCTTAAAGTTGTAAAGGCGCAAAAATTTAACTGTAGCCATAATATTATAAATGGCGCTACCATTGTATTGGAATATATATTTTGACAATATTTTAACAAGCACTAGGGGGAGAACCCCACCCTGCGTTACCTAATTTAAAAAACAAAGGGGAGAAGCAGCTCTACTTAACTTGTATATCAATAAATGATCCATCCATATGCACCAATATTGGATCATATAACGAAATACGACAACCTATGGTGGGTATTAAATTCGATTGCCTTGTCATATTTTATTACATCTTCCTAATATTAAAGCAAGCCATTTTAGACCTTTCAGGCTAGCTAAATAATTATATTCGACTTTCCAATTTGTTCAAGGCGAAGACCGTTACCACAACGGTCTGTCAGTGCGTCTAACTTCTTTTCAAAGTGTGAAATTACATTTTAAACTTATTATAATATCTTAGATATTTTTTTAAAATGAAGTGGCTGAAGTGAAAGTCACACTTTATCTAACCAGATCCATATATCTACTATATCACACACACACAACAGTTGCCACTATCTAGCAGGGCAGAAGGAATCTAATGTTCGAAGACACTACATTCCCCAAACTTAACATCTCTCTATTCTATAAAATATTTTTTTGTTCTGTACGATTTTTTTTGTATTATAGTTGTTGACGTAGAAAATTTATATTGATTGGGGGTTGGCGAGCAAGGCGACCAGGGGGCGGAGCCCCCTAATTTCATACAGAAACTAATAAAATAAATAATAATTTTGAACATTGAGTACGATTATAAGTTTGGCTACTCTTTAGACAAAACTATATCTTTAGATGATTTCTTATCAGAACGAAAAACATCAGTATTAAAAGCAACAACAACAATGTGTAAAATTTAAATAATTCAGAGAACATTAAATCACAACGCTGCATTGAAATAAAAAAATATCACTATCCTCTCCTCTTCCTCTTCTGATCCGTTTAGACATAGTGCGAAGTTGATGAAACAAGAAAAAAAACGGAACTTAAAAAGTCAAAATAAAAATCAAATTAATTTACCAATATTTTGACAAAATGCATTAAACGATAACACCATATAATATTTTAGATCTCTATTTTCTGGCATCACATTGGATCATGGTTGAAGTGGGGTGAAATAGATTAAATGGACCGAATTGTGAAAGCCATTTAAAGTTTATCGAGAACTGGATCGAAATGCCGTATTGTGAAAAGAATACCGAGAAATCTTTTAGTTCTACACACTCTGAAATGTTGAACTTCAACGTTCTATGCCATTTAGTTAGAAGAGTATTATTATATAGATAATTAATGTTACGTTATATTTTGTAGGTTGTTTCTGCTAGCGAGAGGCAAATCTATGAGAAATAAATATAATTAACACAAGTTCCTTTTGGAAACCGAGGCAAAAGGCCCAGGTTAATTGCCGCTTTGTTTAAAATTTTATTTGTAATAAAAAAATATTACTTTCTCCTAATTGTAGAAAAATATTTTTAAACGGTTAAAATGGTATTTAAAATGGTATATGGTAGATTTGCATATTATTTGTAATTATTTCGGCCAGTATGCAAATCTACCATGTATTACGCAAAAATTATATGATATATATGAAGATTTATGTAGAATATATGCGTTGGCTAAATAATTATCATTTTGAAACTAATCTCACATTGAATTCTCTAATATGGGAGTAGTAGAGATATGAGTTATAATGTACTACTTTTAGGTCGACTTTTAATGCAAAGTCGTATTTCCAATACAGTAGTTTCTAGTCTAAGTTTCAAGAGGAAAGTTCATATTGAAATATGGACTTTGAAGGCACTGTGATATGTCCTGGGTAAAATAGCTATGAGGTTTTAATATTGTATTTTTTATAGCCAAGATACTAAATTAATAATATAGTAAAAGGCTTACCTTTTATTATACTGATACGATGAGGAAAATTTTGATTACTACCTTTTTTAGCCCTGAAAAAATTGAACTTTTAATATAAAAACAGAAAATATGTTTGTTGATATTTTAATATAAAAACAGAAAATATGTTTTAGTTACACAGAAGACTAATGACAAAAGACATAGTAAGTAACATAGTAAATTACAAATAAACATCATCTTATATGAAATTCATCAAGCCAATAACAGTGTTTGAACAACAAATTAATTTATGTATTTTGTAATTAAAAATAATATTAGCACTAAACACGACACTTCACTGCTTATTATCTTGCTTATATTCATTTTAAATGTATTTTAAAATGTAATGAAAACAGTCATGGATCAATATTGAACTGCATGTAGAATTTTTTCGTTTAATAGTCATGTTGTATTATTTATAATATAGACAAATGTCAAAGTCACCATTACGGTAGGTAATCATTGCTCCGTATGGTGAGAGAAGAGCTACGAGTGTATTGTTGGCACTCAACGTAAAGTAAAACGTTATTTTTGAAGGGACCTATCGACAAGGTAATATAGACTGTATCCACAAGTTAATATAGACTGTTAAGGCTGCAAAGACAATTCCTCGTGTGTCAATGAGATTACAAGAGAATGCAAGCATATTACAATCTACTTTTGTCGGAGTGTTTTATTACGAAGTTGTCTCTTATGCGTAAAGCTTAAAAAAGTCTCGCTTATTTAGAGCACTTATTACAAAATGAAAAATAAATAACATACTTACTTATAATTTGCAATTTGCTGTTGATATACCAACAATAAAAGTCTTTTACATGTCGCTTTATATTAAAAAATTGTCATAATTACATGTTTAGCATAAATTCTAGAACACCTATTAAATTCTTAGAAAGGATTCTTAGAAAATTATTTAAAGTGTATGAATACTTTTCACTTTTAACAGAAACAGTCTACCAACCAAACCACCAAACATAACGTTAAATCACGCAATACACGCACAGTTGATTCCAATTATACAATTAATAATAGAAACCTGACAACAAAATGATGCTCATTTCCATACCAGGTTGCAAGTTAAATTCTATAATTTAACAATACTAAATGAAATTTCAGCGTTCGGAAATGATTATTCATTTGGAAATTACACACTTCACATTAAACACTGTAGTAGTAGTTAAGATTTACATGCATTAGGCTTTACACTCTATCCTACATATAGCAGGATAGGAAGAGTGGTATTTTGCTGCGCTTATGATGTTCACTTGTTTTTCTATTGCACTCTTAGCCTACATACAATTTTCAACCTTATCTTTTTGTTAACTTAAGCAGTTTTGCTTTTCCATTTTATGATATTGAGATAACTTTATTTTTTTTATTTAAGTGTCTAATTTTTTCTATTTATATGTTTGTGTATATAATAAATTTGGTATATATTTTTGAAAGATTTTGGACTTTAATTTTAGACAAAAGTTAAATATATATAATATTATTAAATAACTTGTCACTAACCTATATTATAATGATGAAAAAATGCTTGAAAAACTGTGCAGTTATCATTTTTCCTTTAATTCTCTCGCTGCTTAGTGGTAGTGTTTTTGAGTACATATACTTAGGTTGTGGGCTTATATATCTTATAAGAAATTCGAACACGTTATAAGTAATACATATATTGGCTGACTGTGTTTATTTTCAATTTTAAAGATAAGCTAATATATAGTTATTATAAATAAAGCAATATTTGTCTTGTTACAACAGTGACAATATAACAAAAATAATGCTCTTTCCCGAGCGGGAATCGGAGCTACAAACATTGTGTTCTGAATATTTCATTTGAAAATATTTCATATTTTCAAATGAAATTTTTCATATTTTCAAATTAAATGTGTAATACATTTTCTTCGCACTGGTAAAAACGTTTACCTCAAATTCAATGGTCCGATCAACGATCAATGAATGCCTCAAATTCGGCAGAAAGTGGAGGACGGAATGGAGTGTCTTTGTATTAGGTTCCCAGGTTCCTTCAGCCTATCCTTCCATGTACGTAATACAGCGCGAAGGTAAAAAAATAAAAATAAATAATAAACAGATTCATTAAATAATATATATTCTTATAAAATTAGATAACCGAATTAAAACTTTTCTAATATCTAGATGCCATATTTAGCACAAATGCCTAATTAAATGTGAGATAATGTGAATTGAACAGCGAAATTTAAAGTTCAGGAAGTACTTACAGTATGACGGTTTCTCAATTTGCGATGACAACATAGGAGTAAAATATTAAAATAAGTAAAAAATAAAATATATAAAATACATAACAAAGTGTCTCAACAATAATTTATAAGAACAAGTACCTAATACTTAGAAAAATTAAATCTTCGTGAAAATTATCTAATTCAGTAACACAAATTCAAAAAATGGAAGCAAAATCATAAACTTAAAAAAATTAATAAACAAATATCATTTTGAAGGTGAAAAGAACATTTTTAATGATTGAGACTTTATAAAAATTCACTGAAGTATAAAATATTTCAGAAACTTTTTAGGAAGAAGAAAATCTATGAGAAGTAATATGTGCCAATGTATTTACGAGCCAAATTAAGTGAAATGGGTTAAGTAGGTCTTGAATTGCAAAAAACAATTTCAAGTTTGTAGAAAAAGGTCGTGTTCGAGAGACGTTTAAATACGAGATTAAATTTATAGGTTTGCTACGCGTAGTCGAAACCTTTAAGCAAAGTTTTGTTTAATGATTGAATGTTATTAAGATTATTAAGGTTGTCGTTTATTCCAAAGAGCGTGAAGTTAAGAAAGTATTGTAATATTTAAATCAAAAATGCAAGACACAAGAAAATGAAGGATATAAAGTAATTGGGATTGTATTAAAAACTGAGAACTGGACATGAAATGGTTGTCAGTTTCAATTGTCAGAGGTCCTCTCTGACTATTCTGGTATGGGAGATGCATAAAATTAAGATGGAATAATTAAATCCGCAACTTTATCAACATGTTGTCTGAAAGTCCTTAAAAATATTAAAAGTCTGTAGACTTCTATTTTTAGGCATACTCACATTGAATGTAGTATTATGATCCAGATTGATTGTTGATATTTTCGATGAAAAATTCAATTTCCAATACATGCGATATTGGATATACAAGTTCGTTGAGGTAGTTTTAATTATAAATGTTAATGATGTACACAAAGGTGCAAAAAATGTACATATTTTGATAACATCAATTTGGAAATATATATAATCAAGATGTAATAACTTTGATACTGGAAATGACACTTCATTAACGATCATCTTAATTATAATCGCTTTAAAAACGTTTTCAGACGTAATTAAAACAGTAATTGATAAATAGTAAGCAGAAAGCATCATTGGCTTAAGATGTACTTAGTACGATTAGGGCGGACTATGTCGTTGCCATGACAACGTTAAACGAAGACATTCTCAATCCGAGGTTGAGGACTCCCTTTCTCACTGAGAGGATCTGCCCCGTCCATGGTGAAAACCATAACCATCTGCAACTGATGACAATGGTATTTTTAATGCTTATCATTATTACATTTAAAGCATGTCATATTATAAAAAAAATACAAAATATTTTTTGCTAGAATGTTTTTATAAGCAGAAATAGATGAAATTCGTGTATCATTGTGTGGAAAATGTACTTGCCTAAAGTTCTTAGATAGTATCTTAAATAGCAGGAGTAGTTTAATTATTATCACTTCACTAAACATACTACAATATAAATCCATCTATTTATATAACCTCACATTGGTCAGCCCTCTGAGAGCGAGAGATAAGCAAATTGTGAAGTGTCCATCAGTTGTCCAAACTTACACCTAGCGGACGACGTACAATGATCGAACGAATACTTGACACTAAAATGATTATGTTTATCTTATTATAAGAAATTTTGTCTCATTTGAAAATAAGAACTAATTTTCAACTGAGACTAAACTTCTTATAATCTATAATCTTAATTGTTCTTCTTTAATCTTGTTTTTTTTTTAAACAAATTTAGTTATTCGTAGGTTACTTTTATCAAATAGTATCTTCATTAGAAGTTTCATTGATTTAACTGTTCAAAACCTTTGTGGTAATGAAAATTAATTATAATCAAACTATCTAATTATATATAAACTTAATTAAACATTTCAGGTTCCCTCACACTTACAGATTAGTTTTAATTAAGTTACTCATACAGGATCTACTTGTGTATATTAATTATGTTTTATAATAAAATCTGTTTAATATGATTAAGTTACGCTATATGATATAATAGAGCAGGTAAAAAGCCGTGTTTTTCAGAGAGTAGGTTACGTATACGTGCCTAAACATTTTTTGTAAAGAAAAAATCAACAAATCCAAGCACGTCGTGTTTTTAAAGTATAACATGAACGAAAATAATTTTGCTATACATATATCCAGTTTACAGTCAGACACAACTGAGATTACGCACCTTCTTCACTGAGAATAAATAAGATACTCATTGTTAGTGAAGTAGGTCTATCATAAAATTCAATTCAGATTATAATAAAATGCAGTTTTTAATTTCTTTTTATGAATATTATATAACAATTACACTAATTAAAATTTGTATAATAGTGTCAACTTAACTAGTACATATTTCTTAAACTACAGTAAATTTGATTCTAACTAAAACATACTTGCTATTGTTTGAGTGAATTTGATTCTAACTAAAACATACTGGCTGTTGGTTGAGTAAAATTTTGCGCATTCTCTACTACTCGTTGCCCTCTCAGACCATATTTAAATTTCTGTGTCTTAGTGAAAGTGCAATAAAATATACTTTAGGCATCACTTAAATCATACTATATGGTAACTTGTTTGGATTTTTTATTATATACTTTAAATTAATTATTTATATTTCTTCATTACATGAATAAGATAAAGCATGGCGTTAAGTTCTGCTACTCATCACGCAATGTTTAAAAAAAATAAGTGGAAAGTATGGAAATTAACATCTGTCTATCTTAACATCTGTCTATCCTGTTACTTGCAGGTTATGACAAGAAATTTAAAATTGTATACCACATATAGCAAGGTATAAAAAAATTCCTCGAGTAGGGATCGAATCCACAACCCATCACATTCACAATATATATATTCATTCACATATTTGTGTCTTTGTAAAGCGCAAATACAATAAAAAGCTCATCCCAATAGTAATATCTTTTTGTTTGCTAATATAAAAAGCTCATCCCAATAGTAATTTCTTTTTGTTTGCTAATAATTCATTCTTTTGTAATCCTGCTAATATTATAAATGCGAAATTTTCGATATATGTATGGATGTTTGTTACTCTTTCACTACTGAAACGAATGCGATTAAATTTGTTATATAGGTAGCTGAAGATCCAAAATGACACATAGGCTACTTTTTTCCCGGAGTTCCCGCGGGATTGATTCCTAATTGATAGAATCAACAAATCGCATGGTCAAACCTTGAATGTAGCAGGCATGGGCAGTTCATTGTGGCTTGCTCACATCACGAGCATACTGCAGTAGCTACCAATAGACCTAAAATGAGAGCTTTGCAATACTTAGTGACTATATTTCTTATGTTGATAATATTGGTACGTTATGGTAGCGTTTCTTCGCAGACGAAGTAAATGCAAATGTCGAGAAATTAACATCACAGTAATGCGTCAAGGTAAAAATTAGTGATATATTCCTATCCTCACACGATCTCGCTATGTCGGTCGGTGTACGCGATTGGTGCCAACATATATCACTGGAAATAGACAAATATAATTTTGGTGATTATGAGATACGAATGAAGATAAGCAGTTTGTGAAGAATGGAGGTAAGGACGAGCGAATTTATGGATCAATAGTTGGCTTGACTCGACGGGCTCATGGAATGAACTATGAAAGAAGTTAATTACTACCTTTGAACCTGAAACCAGGTATTCACGTGATATAATAAAATTTCGTGAATATACTTACGAGAACGCCAAAGATATATCGGATTTTTTAACACAAGTCTTGGTTCTTTGGAGACACATAACTAAAGACAAATTGATGACGTGATGAAAGCTGTGATAGATTGTGTTAAGGATGAACATTTAAGAATAGAATTAATGAATGCACGTGCTCAATCGGTGCCAGAGCTTATTTCAGTTGCACCGTCTATACGAGCATTAAAAAAACGTACTTCAGTTGAACCTGGTGTTCATATATCAGTAGTAATTTCGTATGAATGACTCTCAAGCATTAATATTTTGTAAAATTTGTAAAAGAAATAACCTTGTTACACGTGATTGTCGTTTTATATCTTTTGACAATCATTCAAACGAACAGACATTTAACTCAATCACGACAATAAAAGTAAGTTGAAAGAAAATAATTAAAATAAACGATCCTGCAAATTTTACATGAAGGTAGGGCACTCATACGAAAATTGTTTTAAGCCAATCATAGATGTTTTTACACGCAATGAGCAGGTAGGCGGTTACAGACATGAAGACGATGTATTGCTAAAAATATTGCCTGATTCATTCAATATTGCATGAATTTACTTGTAGATTATGAAGCAGAGGCAGTAGATATTGAAAAACTGTGCCAAAAGCTGGCTGCAGTATCGGCGGAAAGTGTAACAAACACTGAGTCTCCTTGTGAAGATGCTACAGTCAATTCTCAATCTACTCAGTCGGAATTAACAATAGCACATTAAAAGGTGAGCAATATTAATATTTGTATGTTGATTAATTTTACTATTTAAACTAAAATGGTAAAAAAAATAAAAGTAAAAAAAGGGATTTTAAATTAACTCTTATGTAACTGTTACATACTAGAATTAAAAACTAGTTATTATGTTAATAAAATAAAGTAAAAAAAAGAAAGATAATGAAAAACTATTTTAATAAACAAACAACTAATAAATAATAATAAAGAAAGCAAAAAGGCGATAGCATATCGCTCCTTTAAAACAAAAGGGCCACAAGTCGAAAGAAATCAAAATTGCTTTTATTTTATAAAACGACTTTATTATACCCAAATTTAATATTTAAAAAAAATGCTCTTCAATTTTCGACTTTTAAATAGTAAAATAATCATAATATCCTTTTTGCATTTTCCTGCTTACGCGGAGTAAATATAAACAAAATGGCCATATTTTTAGTTGTGACCCAACGCTTGCGGAAATCGCACGTTAGTTTTGTACTAAAAGACCATATTTGGAAGACGTCCTGTTATAAAAAGTTAATTTATAATCAAAAGGATCAGTTTTTAAAATACGTCCGCTTTGCATATAGAATTCATATGAGTATGACTTATTTTTTATAATCAAAAGTGCCATATTTCAATTCTGGCCCTTTTGTACTAAAATTTTATGTAAATATAACGGATGTTTTATAATAAATGGTACACATTTTAAAAACTGGCTGTTTTGCATATAGCATTAGTCTTATTTCAATTTCTGTTTTTTAATTATTTGCGTCTTATTATGTAACATAGCCGTTTTACTTAAATTGTGTCGGTATTTTTTAAGATATTACTTCAACTAAGTAAAGATATATTGATTTGTGCACTTTAAAATATTACATGTTACGTCGAAGTAATACTATATTGAAAGTCGTATTTATGACATTTATGCTTATTAATTTAAATAGTCTTAACCAGGCAGTTTTATTTGTGTATAGTTATAAGTTATTAATACTATAACGGTATAAATAGAATAGTAAACATCTGAGAATATAAGCATGACCAATCATTACAAGATTAATTCTTGTATAAAGGATGAATTCGGGGCTCACATAAATTCTATCCCGAGAATAGAAAGTTATTATTGTCGTGCAAGATCTAAACGTAAATATGTAGAAAGTATATGTAAAATCTCTACAGACATGCTAACAAAATTAATAAGTTGTAGTTGACAGAGCTTGGTGAATGGCTTAATGGTCAGAGCGCTTGGACGGATTCCAAGAGACGCAGGTTCAAATCCTTTAATCCGTTCAAATTTTTATACGTTTTTAAATTTAGTATTTTTCTTTCCTAGGTGTGGAATAACACTTTAAAAATAGTAAAAATATTTAATAAATAGCTCTTGCCAAACGATAATACTAATGAATTGTCTTGGGGGAGCGGAAATTTGTTAATCACGATTTCTTTTATGATTTCAAACCACTGGCTTTAGGTAATTACAATTAATGAAAACGGAGAAAAGATAAAATTGACTGATATAAAGTGATTTAAATTGACAAACAAATAAAGAATTATTTTTTATATAAGACATCTTATCCAGAGAAGATATTTAAATCTGTGTATACAGAAAGAAATAGACAACAAAAAATTTATTGTCTATTTCTTTCTGTATACACAGATTTAAATATTAAATTATTATTTTTTAAATATTATACCAAAAAAATTGTACAACGACAAACTACCTATTTTCCAGACAAAGAAACAGGGTATTCTTTATCTTATAAATAAAAATACAATACCCAAGTATTGTGAACGGTTTTATAACAATCCTTAAAACTGGAGATACAGACAGTTTTATTACTATTATTATTGTCAGAAAATTGATAATTTTACGTAAGTTTAAAAACTACAAAATAAGATAAGAAAGTGACATTGCATTGATACTAATAATAATAAAGATTTTTGTTTGATTTCGAAGAAGAAAATATGCAAAAGAATAATGTAGAAAATATGCAAAATTTAAAAAAAAAAACGATATTATTTATTTTTATTTTTGCATATTTTCTACATTATTCTTCCCTTGTTAAAATTGTCTTCAGTTATTTTTGTTACATAGTTTGGCTATCTTTTTCATTTTAAATAATAATGTCACAAGTCAAAAGGTACAAGTCAAAGGTACATAGGTGCTATTCTACAATTTGTAGAATAGCACCTATGTACCTACTATAACAACAGTAATTAGAACATAAAGTAGTTGGTATAACCATCATTATTTATTAAAACTATAATTCAGCTGCTTGGGTCCTTTATAAGAATTAAGTATTTGCCCCATTCTGAGTAGACTCGTCAAGTGGTCTACACAATTTTCGCCGTGTGATCCCGGCTTAGAATAGGATTAACAATTTTACGCCCTTTGCGTATTTCCAAGTGATCTTCTGATAGAAAAAGTTTTCTTTAAATATTGATAAGGTTACGTGGCATTTGGATATAAGTCACTAACATTGTTCATACAGGCGATGGTTATATAAGATTGTGTATGTAACTTTAAATATTTTTCTAGTTCTTATCTTGTTTCTTTTTTTAAGTGGCAGTGCATAGTGATAAATATACATTTGTGACGTGATTATGTTGTATTTGATTTTGTTTAAAATTGTGTTTACTATGTTTAGATTATCATATCTCAAAAGAAAAAAATAATTATGTTCATTAGTGAGTGTTGCAAAGTTGAAACGACTACGATTATATACAATAGAACTAAATAGAATAGAGTGATTCTGTATTTCACACATACATTTTAATTTAATTTGCATAGCAATTTAGAAGCGAGGGGACAACATCTCTGTATGATCTATAATTTTCACTTTCTCACTTTGGCTGCAAGCTGCTAATTAGAAGATAATTTTTCTTCTAATTCTGCTATAAATAAAGTGTAAAAAATAAGAATGATGACATTAAAGTAGGTAAATCTTATCAGATTATACTGATGTCCTGTACAATAGACTGCCATTAAACCTTTCGGGCGAAACGCACTGAAAATTTAAATAATTTGTAAATAGCGTGTTGATTCACACTCCCAAAACGTTCCAGATTTTATCATCTATAAATTAATTGATTCAGTATATGTTAGAGGAAATAATTTCTTATTGCTTTAGCGTTTATATATTTCGTATTCTCTCACTCTATAATATGGTTTTGATTTGTTATAAACATTTTGTTTGATTTTGTAAATATATTGACGCATTTCCGATATTATTCAGGCTCAGTAGATCAATATCTTTTTTTTTCGCCTGCCTAGGGCTGGAACGCACATTTGAAACAAGTTAATTTAAATACTACTTATATAATAGCAATGAATAAGCGACTGGAATAATCTTAACTCACAATAATTGTTTTAGGATACATTAAGATAACATATTATAATTCTTAATATATCAGCGATCAGTATAGTCTGTCAAGACTGCCAAGACATTGTCTTGAGTGAAAGAACTTAACACCATCCTTTATTTCTCATCAGATCGAGGAGGTAAAAAAATCAGACGCTATACCACAATGGCCTTTGTATGCATAGATTGAGTTTGTTTATAATTTATCGCTCTATTTTTACCAAAATAATGTATTTCTATTAGCGATAATTGTTTAGAAATGTAAGTTATGTGTAATGTAGTTAATAGCGTTAGAACTTTCAAGTTAATTCTCACCTTGTTTCTCATGAAATATGATCTCTGTCGAGTTACAAGTGAAGCTCTAACAACTTATTGCATTATTTATTCATTTATCATTCAAGTCCAAAAATAAGTTTAGTTCAGAATTATTTTGAAGCGTTTCAGTTAACAGTTCGTTATGATTCATCATTATATTTCAATATCATGTTTTTCAAAAGTGCATTTTTTATTGTCTTTGTTTAATTTACGACATTTTGCCGTCTTACTAGAAAGAAATTTTACAACTACCACTTGCGAATGGGCGATGGGTTATTGTGGGCAATAACCCATATACCATGTAACATGTCTTTGAATAATTTGCAAGCGATATTACTGGTACACTACAGAATAGAGTAGATACTTTAGTATTTGTCCGAATGAGGAATGAACCCCCAACCACCATGTGTTGTACTTAAATATTTCAACTTCTATACAAACTAACATAGTAAATGACAAGTTTATGTGAGAATAATAGCGCTGATTTGGTGCAAAAATAACGTAATTTCACTTTTTTTTAAACAATTTTAACTACATCTTCTACAAAATCAAAAACATAATGAAATCTGTAATCATTTTAGTAGAAGCTCATAAATAGTAAACTAATATAATAGAAACCAAAACTGATTATCTAACCACCACGACGTTCCTAGTAGATGAGTGAATTATGATTTCCCTCATAATGCAGTTACCAAATATCCAATTCAAGTTATGTTTGTTAATTATTCTTAGAGTTCAGTTTGGCTTTGTTTACTTTGTAGGGTCATTCAGATTGTAGGCCTCTTTTTACCTGGAGATATGTCTCACATATAGCAGGAGCACCTAATAATTAAGACATTCCATTCTCATTATATATTTCGAGTTGAGTGGCGAAACTTATCGCCGCGCTTTGCCTCGTTACAAAACCGAAAAAATATAAGTAAATAAAAAGATCATTCCCCTGCGTTAAAATACCATAAACCGTTGCATTTACAGTCGCAGGCTGAAAGGCTTTACTTATTAACTATATATATAGTAGAGAACTTAACAATAACAAATTCAACACATTTTATAGATAATTTCCATGTTGATACTTATTTTAGCTAATCTATATGAAAGTCAATTACATTTAAGAAACTGTCAGTGAGTACTACCTCTTACTAAAATTATACGAATTTCTAAAAATAAACAAGAAATAATATTCATATTATTTCACAGATTATTATTGTTAGTCACGTCCCATCCTATTAATTAAACAACATAAATTCAATTTACGTCTAAATCTTAAACGCAAATAGTACTAATATCACTTATTAGGTTATTAATGCTATCATTATTGTATGGCTTACAGACGTCGATTAATCAAACATTGGAAGCAATATTTGTCCGCGTCCTCGTTATACTGATTTATGAGTGATTTTCAACGCACCTGGCGGCTACACGCCCTTATTGTCAATAAATAAAGTTGTTTACGTATAACATCTAATAAGTTGGGTCGTAGGTTGAAATATACTCAGAAAGTGTCGAATTGTAAATGCGATAATTGTAGGATAGAGTCGCGGTAAGTTTAATTTTTTCGCCACATCTCATCTCTTGGAATCCAACATATTCTAAAAGTAAATTAAATAAGGGCCTGTCGTGGCGCAGCGGCACAAGCGTGTGACTGTAACCGGCAGGTTGTGGGTTAGATCCCCACTCGAGGAAATAAAATATTTAATATTTTCAATTTAAATATTTAATGTTTTCATTTCTGCGTTCTGGTAACAAGGTAAAACGCGGCGTTGAGTTCCGCCACTCAACACGCAAAGCCTCAAATCCAGCGGAAAGTGGGGAACGGAGTGTCTTAACACTAGGTTCCCAAGTTCCCTCTGCCTACCCTGAGTGAGTGAGTGAGTAAATTAGAATAATGTTAAATCAGAAATAATGCCATAAGCCCGGTCACCACCGCGAGCGAAGTCGGAATGACTATGCTGAACTCTTGAACTTGTATTTCCATTAATAATTAATACATAATAAATATTTTATTATGTATTAATTATTATGTAACCATCTAATTTTTTAACGATTTTTATTTTATTAGAGCATTTTAGGAAAAGTGATTTAGGAATCATAACAAAAAGTTAAAACATAAAAAAACATTTTAAGATTAAATCCACCACCGTGTACGCACGCAAAATCCATATTCAGGTATTTTTCCTTTTCGTACTTTTAATAATATTCTTTGAGAAACAAAAATACATAATATGAAAAATAACTGCAAAAAGGAAGAAGGTGATTGTGTACAACCTTCTTCCTTTTTGAAGTTAGCGGTGGATTAATTTTTAAAGAATGACAAAATAATTTTTAAGGAAGCTGTTATAATGATATGTTCGATCTTTAACTATAAATTAGATGAGACACAGTGAATACTAAAAGAAAACAATTATTGTATAGTTAAGAAGCGCTATCCGAAATATCTAGAACCATTTATTTTGTTTATATAATCTATAGTGGCAAATGAAATTAGTATTCGGAATGTCCCGATATCCCTTGCTTTTATGAAATGTTGTTATGTTATTATTTTATTTTTGTGAATCTTAAATATTTTCTGTATATCAAAAATTAAACATAGAAGGATTCGAACCCGTGTCTCTTGGGATTACTGCTGCTTAAGCCTTTGTTAATTAAATCATGCATTCTTATTGAAGTATGTATGTAAAAAAAAATATACTTTTTTTTTTTTACTTTTTATTATTCATTGGGATATGAACCAACTGCCAATTCTTAATGCTTACTGCTACTAACTATATGCACATTGATAGGTATATATATATATATATATATATATATATATATATATATATATATATATATATATATATATATATATATATATATATATATATATATATATATATATATATATATATATATATATATATAT
>DWMZ01001596.1:0-15976 GCA_018249855.1 Eueides tales michaeli
GTTTCATTATTTAGCAACAAAAATCTCGAATAGCACAGAATTAGGATAAAGTTTTTATACTATCTTCTTGTTAAGAAATGTGTTGAGTTGAGAAACTATGAATAAAATTAAGCTAAAAGAAAGCTTAAATCTATATGTCTTATAAAAGTTCTTCAATTCAGATCTTTCATCAGATACCATGTATTGTCACCTAAATTCCCTTAGTCAAATGATTATATTCTAATGTACATAAAAAAATTATATGCTACTTTATTTTTGAACATTGAAAAACATTAGTACCTCAAACCTGAAGCCGTGAACCAGTGCAAGCAAACTCAGCGGGACTATTTATTTTACAGCTACTTAGACCTTCCAAGTTTCACTACGATAATTTGATTTATTCCATTTTATTACTTTATTACAGGTCCAGCTTTTAAAAGCTTGTTGAAACAGTACACAAAATACTAAAATGGAGCCTTAATATAAATCAGCGCGAAGAAGTGAACGAAGTGATCCGTCTTCCGAATGTACGAGCAACTTTGAAGTCTGAATGCTAGTAACGTTCGTTTTATAACTTTAAACTTTTCAATCACTGCAACAAGTTTTTTGTCACTTTGGAGTAACTTTTTTAGTATTACATTGTATATTAAAAGTCTTTCACGGCGCATGGGCACAGCCGTGTGACTGTAACCGCAACAGGTTCGATCACCACTCTCTCTATCTATTTAATATTTTGATTTGTTTGCATTTGATTTCTTTGCGCTGGTAACAATGCAAATCGCGGTGCTAAAGTCCTCCAATCAACACGCAATGCGTCAAAAACGGCGGAACGTGGGGAACGGAACTACGGAGTATACTAGGTTTGAAGATTCCCTCTGCCTGCCCTGCCATGTGCCGGATGGAGCGTGAAAAAAAACTGTATAATGCAGGTCTTATAGCAGAATATACAGAGATAAGCTAGTGTTTACACACTCCATTCTCCACACCTCAGTTATTAATTACGGTACAGTGCGTGTATCAGAACTTAATGCCGCGGTGCCTATTTACAAAAGCGAGGTAATGAAAATATTATATATTTATTTCTTCGAGTAAGAATTAAATTCACAACTTATAGCGTTTACAGTCGTTTATGCTCATGTACCATGAGTGCCCTCTAAAAGCTTCTAATAACAACTGTACATACAAATGTATGATTACATGAATTGTTGGCTTTTACAATGTAACTATTAATTACTAGTGTGTCAGAAGTGCCGACGTTGAACGGTGTGATATTTATTTATAACGTACTCTACAAACTACAAGACGATATTGTCTGACTATAAGAACAAAACATATATTGACTTACTTGCAACAAATCAATCAATTGAGGTTATAATAGCGCAGAGGTTATTCCTCTCAGTAGAAGAGAGGGGTAAATATTTTTTTTCTTCTTATATAATTATCTTAAAAAAATACATTATTGCTATTTTTTATTGACCTCTGTTGTGGCGCACGGGCACATATACAGCGTGAGACTGTAAGCGACAGGTTGTAGGTTCGATTCCCACTCGAATAAGTAAAATATTTATTATTTTGAAATGATTTTTTTTTATTTCTTCACTCTTACCAGAGGCAGGAATTCACGGAGTAGAGTTCCGCCACGCAACACTCAACGCCGCAAATCTGGCGAAAGGTTAGGTTACCAAGTTCCATCTGCCTACTCTGCCGTGTAAGTGATAACAGTGTGAAGCTGGAAAAAAATCGTATCAAATGACATCACCATTAGTTAAAACAAAAATGAAATTATGAAGATGTCTCTATTGTTTTTATAAAATGATTGATCTTTTTATGAATCGCCATGACACAGTTAGTACGAATTGAATATTTTAAATAATATTTAACATCTTTACGCTTTTCGCCGTTCCTATTTGACCAGATACGATGAATTGTGCGCTGTTACTTTTGCTTAATTATTGTAAACGAGGAAATTAAAAAAAAACACGATAACCACAGGAACAACTTGTTGGAATTGAAAAAAAAATTTTGTACGCCAAAACAGATGGATAGCGCTCAACTATTAAGAAAAAATATAATTATAAATTTAAATAATAAACATAATGAATATTTTGTATTCAGTGTGCACATTTTCACATTTATTCAAAATGCAGACTTCAGTGCTACGAGCCTTTATCTAGATTTCTATCCACGCAATTTAGTTTTAAACGTGGATTTTGCTGGTTTCACGCTAACTTTAATTCATAAGTGCGGCTTGTAGTTTATATCTGTCCTTGGACTTTTCTTCGTAAATAATATAACTATTTTTTAAACGTCTCTTTAACCTAAGCATATTTTCCACTGTATCAGACATGGCCTAAAAATATTTTCTCTAATCAATTTCACATTGTCAGCATGTTCGGAACACCAAAAACAAAGAACAATCAAAATGATATATAAATTAATAAATTTTAAATCTATAGCTGTTATATTGTGTTTTCTCTAGAATTTTACATGAAAAAATAAAAGAAAACTTTTTTACTAACAATATTTTTATGTAATAACATTGTAACATTAGTAAACCGGTGGTAAATTGCTTTACATTTAAAAATGAAGCATTGTAACTTCTTATTTTGAATAAAATATTTGAATTTGAGAAAATATTAATGATTACTTTTATGAATAGAAAACAATTATTATTAATAAATCAACATTTTTCTATATAATACAAAGGAAAAGTAAATTGAAAATTTCAATTTTTTCGTTAAATTATCATTAATAAATTTTGGTTTATTCAATCATTTTATTAACATTTGTATATTTTACATTTATACAATTATGGATCAAATAACGCGTAATAAAGTTACTTAGGCTTGATTATCATATTTGGCATGCTTCACGATAACTTTATTTGAGATTCATCGATTGTTATATAAATATGCATATATTAAAAATGTTATATATCTGAAGGACGATAAACAGTTGGACGGTAAAAGCGATAGTATTCATTCAATATCTCCATATCGAAAGTGAAGCATTACGTGTTGAGAGGCGGAACACAACGCCGTGCTCTGTCTTGATACCAGAGTGGAAAAATATAAATATTTTATTTCTCCGTGTGGGGTTCGACTCTATAACCTATCTCATTATACTGCGCCACTACAGGCCTCTATATACGTTTTTATATTAAAATATGATATTCCGTATATATGTAATAATGCGGACTCGGTAAAAGCACGTGTGTTGCATAGAACGTGATAAAAGTTTAATTTACAATTTTTAAAAGCTTTTTGACATTAAATGTAATATTTATTCGCTAATATATATGTGAATAGGTTATATTTTATACAAAATTACTATATGACATAAAAGTATAAAAAATATAAGTACATCGTGGTCATTAATTTTCTTCCTCAAGCGGGAGTTGAACCCGCAACCGCACTTGTAGGCAGAGACTATGCCGCGCTTTTTTCAGCTTGACATAGTATCTTGCACAAGACAGGGTAGGCAAGAAGAACTCGAGTACCTAATCTTAATACTCCATTCCCATTGAGACGTGTTGAGTGGCGGAAATCAACGCCGTGCTTTCTTCGTTACCAAAGCGAACGAATTAAAATCTATTAAATATTTCATTTCTTCTGAGAAGAACCCATGACCTGTCGTTTACAGTAACACGGTTATACCCTTGCACTAAGATAGGCCTCGCGATAGAAATTTCATGAACATAAAAAATATACATACAATAGATGTGTGTCAGCCTGGAATTGTGTAAGAAATTGATTTTCACGAAACAATTTTCTTCGCTAACAATTTCCAATCAAATCTGTTGTATTAGAAAGTATGAAAGGAAAATCGGTAAAAAATATAAGGGGCAGGTGAAAAAGGATTTTATATTATGACAAAGATTCTGTTCAATATGAATTAAGAGCAATATTTTCAGTATAAATATAAGATTTCATGAGCTCAGGCCTTTCGTGGGTTCTATTCCTATTCCATGAAATGAGGTAATTTAATATTTTTATTTCTTTACAATTTTACAGCTCATACATCAGAATAATTCATAGATTACAATTTCATACATTATTCCACATATAGCAGCGTAGGCAGATATAACCTGAAACCTGGCAACCTTATGTGATTTTTTGAGGCATTGTTCGTTATCAGAAAATAATATATATTTAATTTAAAGCCCAACTATCGCGTTTATCGTCCAAACCTCCCGCTACATATCGACAACCTGAATTGTTAAAAAAATAATTGAATTGACATTGAGATATCTAAGATCTTAATATCATCATATTTATATAACAATCGATTAATCTCAAAGTGGCAAAATCATCGTGAAGCACGCCAAATATGATAATCCACCGTATCAAGCCTAAGTAACTTTATTATGCGGCCTTTGATATTGTGTGTTTAACGGAATATCAACTCATCTGCAAGCTAGAATAAATAATACAAGTAGTACTTGTGCAGACTTGATAATATTTATAAATTTATTTTCATGTCGTAGCACAGCGACACTAGCGTGTGACCGTCAACGTGACAGGTTGCGGGTTCGATCCCCACTCGAGGAAATTAAATATTTCATATTACAGTTAGAAGGCAAAACGCGGCGTTGAGTTCCGCTACTTAACATTTAATGATTCAAATTTGAAAAGATATGGGGATGAAAGCAATGTTAGATTCATTAAATCTGTAACAATTTTGTTTAATTTTTTTTTAATTTTGCTATCTAGCTGCCGCTTGATACATTGTTGTTGTTATTGAACATACAATGTGACATGGAGGTTCGTATGATTTATATCTTTGTACGTATTCTTCCTCATAGTATAATTTAGAATGGATGGGAATATTGAACAAAAATAAAAAATTATATATAATAAAATTATAATATGACATATACTGAGACGAGCCAAAACCCTACAGTTAATCTTTTAAGTAATTCTAACACAAAAAGTCAAAATAAAAAAAATACCTTATACTATTTCTATAGCATTAATTCTATATACGTTTTTATCAAACGATGGCAGAAAATTACGTATTAAATAAGGAAGCTACGTAAAGGTGTATTTCATGTTTTTTTAGAGATTCGTGCCAAAAAGTATAAACGGAACTACTAATAGATCACTTTTTGTCTCTCTGCTCGTTTTCTTTAGACCTTTTAACACAAAATTGAGTGGTTTCAGCCTCAAAATGAATATCAAATAGCCAGAGTTTTGCGAATACAATAAAAAGGGACACCTTCATACATTATTTTTGCTGCATTATGTGTAAAAATTAGTGGGTTTTAAAAACCGAACTTCATAACTGTAATTGTAGGTTACGAAAACTTTATAAGATAATAATAATAATAATAAATACTCTTTATTGTACACTCAAACTTCAGTATAAACTACAATACAGAAAAAGCAAATGTACAAGAGGCGGCTTTATCGCTAAGTAGCGATCTCTGCCAGGCAACCGTAGGGTAAAACGAATAGCAAATATGAATAGGCAGGGTGTATTAAAATAACATATGTAGATAAAAAATATATATACATATATATATATATATATATATATATATATATATATATATATATATATATATATATATATATATATATATATATAGATATATATATATATAAAAAAAACAATACGCTATAAAATATTCATCACACATAAGTACAAATATACATACATACATACATACATACATACATACATGTGATAGTTATGAAATTCGAAAGGAAGTGAAAAGTAACAGTTTAACAAAGGAAAAACGAAATTATATAAAAAAATTCAACAATCTTGTATTTATATTTCATCTCACACAAAATTTTATGACTGTTCATCAATTTTTATAAATCTTGAATTTGGTAAGGAACCTTCTGAATAGGAGTCCAACTCGCATACAAAAAGTTCTTTTCCTTATAATTTTTCTAATACTTGGATAAGGCTGTTCGTGTAATAGCATTTCTTGTAAAGATTCTCGTGATTTGCTTAATCGAATAGTTAAAGTGTAACGATGTGAAAGTTAAAAGCAGTAAAAAGAGAAAATTGTTGAATCGAATCTATAACGCCGACGCCTGTCGTGGCGCAGGGGCGGGCACAAGCGCATGACTGTAAACGACAGGTTGTGGGTTCGATCCCCACTCCAAGAGATGATATTTAAAGTGTTTATTGAATCGCTTAGGTAATAAAGTAAAATGGCGTTGAGTTTCGCCACTCAAAATACCGAATGTCTTAAATTCGGCAGAAAGTAAAAAATAGAACAGTTTCCAGGATACAGCGTGAAGCTGAAAAAAATTAAAAAAAAATCGCTAAGGGGTTATATCATTTTTTTTTATCTCTACGCTATAACTTGCAGCATATAGCCAGTTAGGCAGGGGTAATGTGTGTAGTATAGTATAGTGCTAATGCTATTGAAAAGTGTAACTCAACGCCGTGCAAATCGAAGAAATAAAGATATCGAATATTTTATTGATCAAACAAAAAGTGGAAATCAAACCCAACATAATCACGTTTACAGTCGAACATTTCTGCCCCTGCACCGTGTTTGCCTCAATTATATCTTGATTCATTTTTCTTTAACCAATTTTAAATATATTTTAAAAATAAATTCTTCTTCCTCTATTTGTGAAAAAAAAAATCCGCTCTTATCATGCACTACCTATAATATTTGGCAGAAATTAGGGAATGGAAGTGTATTAACGAAAACGGAGTATCTTAAAACAATTTTGCCAAATTCTCTCTGCCTACCTGCTATATGCTTGATACAACTTAAATGTAAAAAAAATGCTATTACTGTAAAACTATCTTAGATAGTTGAAGGTAACTTGAACTTAAAGTTAAACTTAAAAGCTTACTGTAACTTTCTTAAGTAATGTACAAACATAAGGATCGGGAAAGTTCTACGTCAGATTTGTATAGGATATTTCACCCTTCTTGATTGCAAAATGAATAGAATCGACTTAATTAAGAATTTTCGTTACATACATGTACTTATTATAGTCTCCTTAAGCATTTAAGTTGTATTATTGAGAATATCACTATTTAACTAGCTTTCTTCAGAGGAAATTGAACTTGAATTTCAGGTATTGCATGTTGAGTGGCGGAACTTAACGCCGTGCTTTTGCTTTATTACCAGAGCGAAGAAAAGAATATATTAAATATTTAATTTGAAAATCTTAAACATTTCATTTCCTCGCGTGGGTATCGAACCTATAACCTGTCGTTTTTACCGTAACAAGCTTCTGCCCATGTATTTTTGAAGTCGGCGGATAAAATAATTACCATTTTTATTATTTTCTCAGTGTATTTAATATATATCTCATAGCCTTATTATTATTTTTTCACAACCAAATTTTAAAAACAGTCCACAAATTACTGAACAATCAATGGACAAACATTAAAAAATATATTTAACGAATATAGAACTTTTCGATAAATGAAACTTCAGCGAACAAAACCTTTCAAAATTCCTTTAATTTATTTCCTTCATATGTTTTTTTTATATGATCGTAATTTTTCACGTTTCTATTGTAAGCCATTTGTCTCAGGCAGAACGGAAGCGGAAATACTTGTTCTTATGAAATCGTCGATATATCATGCCATTGTGACCGACTGGGGAACAGGACGTGTTTCTAATATTGAGGTTGAAATGGGGATTTAATGCTGTAGATAGAAAGTTAGGTTCATGTAAGCAGGTTCATCTAGAATATAACATTTTAAAAGAGAACAGCATGTGGCTGTCATCACAATAATATATGGTGGGATAGACAGAGGGACCTTGGGAACCAAGTGTTAAATTGACACTCTGTTCCCATTAAGTCACTTTCGTTTCCTACTTTCCGCTGAATTCTTGAGGGAGTGCGTATTGAGTGGCGAAACTGAACGTCACTTTTTATCTCATTGCCAAAGAGATCATTTAACAGAGAGAGAGAGAGAAAAAGAGAGAGAGAGAGAGAGCGAGAGGGAAAGAGGGGGAGAGAAAGAGAGAGAGATTAAATATTTCATTTCCTGAAGTGGAAATCAACAAGTGGAAATGGCCAAACAAGTATATTCATGAACCTGGTAGCTAAATTTTCTTGTTTAAAAATGTTGCTTGCACTAGTCACTACATAAAGTTTTTCCCATTTTAAAGTTTTATTCCTATCTTTTTTCACAATGTATACAGCAGCGACCTTTGCGTCTTGAATATATTCTTATACAATAACAAATTTTATATTTTCAACTGACTTCTAAATAAAGTGGTTATCTGTGGAGTATGATGAACTATTTATTATTTCAATGGGTTGAAATCTATTTGGAGGAACAAGATCTTTAATATTTTTATTTTCTTGCTCTCATAACCAGACAAAGCGTGGCGTTGATCTCCGCTTCTCAACAAGCAATGCCTTGAAAATTCTGCGGAACATAAGGAGCGGAAGTGTTTCAATGGGAACGAAGTGTTTTAAGAATAGGTTCCCAGGTCCCCTTCTCCTATATGAAGGATCCATCGTGACACTTCAAACAATCTCCGAAAATAAAATTTATATCAAGATGATCCTTAAATAAAATGTGATATAATCCAATCATCAAAATTGTTTCAGTATTTTTAGAGATATAGTTAAGCACGAAGACTGAAGAGAGCATAAGTAAAACATACACTGCAATAAATGCAATCGAAATTTGTGCCGAGTGATTTCGGCTAAGAATATCACCACTCATACCCACTGCGTTTCTCATTGGGTAGTGCCGGGCCCCGGTATGCCCATACACCTCATAGACCACCAACGTACCTGTAGTTCTACTGGTGCTAGGGCCGTGGGTGGCGGTGATCAATTACCATCAGGTGAACCGTACGCTCGTTTGCCGTGTCTTTTTCATAAAAATAATCTTAGTAGTTGAAATTTTATTATACAACTATATGTCGCAAGTTTTACTTATAAAAACATACTACACTATGAGGCCACATATGATGTAGCGGTACAAGCAACTGATTCTTTTCAGCTTCGCGCTGTATCCTATATATGGCACATTAGAAAAAAGGCAATTGGGAAACTATTATTAAGAAACTCAGTTCCCATTAAGACACTTTAGTTCCCTTCCTGAAGAGTTCAAGGTATTGCAACGTCGCCGTTTGCCTTGTACCAGAGCGAAGAAATGAAAATATTAAGTATTTCATTTTCTCTAGTGAGAATCGAATACATAACCTGTCATTACAGTCGTATACCCTTGTCCTACAATCTGAGTATAGTTTCAATTTCCAATTGGTGGAACGAATTACTTTCAAAGCACTTGTAATTTTAGAAAATACGGAGTTAAATTACGTTACTCAGCACCAAAAAAATATAAACACCAGCTTTTAAAAAGATTATGTGGCATATCTCTTCAAAGCTGTACATTATTGACGCTAGGGAAAGTTCAATGGCGCGAGAAAAAAAAGGTCACGCTAAAACCATAAGAGATTACGTATTTTTCACATCGCTTCATTAATTCACAAGCTTATTTTCTTTAGAATCTTTGCAAAGGCATTTGACATAAATACTTATTATTTTTTACAAAGGCTTTGTGTTTTATAAAAAAGTAGGAGCACAAAGAACTTAATGTTAAGGCACTTCTTTCTCCGCATTCCTCTGAAATTAGATATATTACGTGGGAATGGTGAAACTTAAAGCTGTATTTTCTCTTCAAGAAAAAAAAATAAAACAATCGTTTCCACAAAAAAAAAATCGTAAAATGTGCAATAATCGCGCCAAAATTAAAATCTTAGGACGATCTAAAAATTATATACAAATTATGTTTTGTTTTATTTGCTATAAAGTACAAATACAAGAAATACTTTTTGTCTTTTATATATAATATATAGAAGAAATTTGTTTTTACATTGTATTCCGCCCGTGGCAAGTAGGAAGAGGGAACTTGGGAACCTTGTTTTAAGACACTCCGTTACACACCTTCGGATGAATTTGAGGTATTGCGCGTTGAGTGTTTCATTTTCTCGAGTGGGGATCGAAGTCACAACCTGTCGCATTTACAATATAAAATACATACATAGAAAATACATAGAAAATTGTTAATACCATGTCATTAATTATTTACACTACATATAATCTAAAATACGTATCCAGAACATTAACTTAAGCTATTTATCCTGGGAATAAACGTCTCCATGACAAATTATGTCATGACATAAGTAACAAAGGCTCACTCCTGGGCCGCACACATCACGATAGATCTTCGTCCTTAAAACTGCGCGCAATGTGGCTATGCGATGTGCGTGGCGTGCGTAAGACTGTGTCTTATAAGTTTATCACGTAAATTTCGCACGCTGAAAGCAAAATGGACGACAAGTTCATCAGTAATTATGAGTCGGAACCAATATTATATCCAAATAATCGCGTTATCGCGATATGTGCGGCATTAGGCACAATGAGACAAGCGTGCGACTGTAAACGCGACAGGTTGTGGGTCGATCCCAATTCGAGGAAATAAAATAATAGGTATTTTCCTTTGGTACCTAAGCAAAAAATCATGCAATGGCTACAACAAACTCAACAGGCAATGGCTACTCTCGACTCGCTGAAAAGTGATGAATGGAAGTGTCTTAATGGGAGCGGAGTGTCGTAACACTTCGTTCTCTCTGAATTCTGCGTGAAAATAAAAAAAGCAAAAAATATATATAAATGTTATCTTAATGTTATGGTGCTATTGCCCTACGTGGTATAAAAAACTGTGATAATGTGTCATTATTTTATTCTCAACGTAAAAGTCGCTAACACCTAAATGAAAATATTAAATTTGCTTTCTTCTTAAGCTTCACTCTGTATTCATGTAGCAAATGTAGAGGTAACCTGGGAACCTAGTGTTAAGAAATTCCGTTCCTACTAAGACAATTCCGATTCTAGTGTTAAGTGACGGAACTGAACGCCGCGCTGTACCTCGATAAACAACACACATGGGAACTTATAGTTACGTATTCCATTCCGTTCCTCACTTCCCGTCCTATTGTCGCGTTGCCGAACTCAACGCCGCGCATGGCCTTGTTACCAGAGCGAAGAAATTAAATAATTAAATATTTCATTTTAAATGAAGCAAATTTAGCCAGTATAAAACAAATTTAACATTTCGCAGTAGTCAGTGTACCCGTTGCCATGGACTGAGGGTTTTCAAAAATGTACAAAAATCAATATATGCGATTAATCCGGCTAAATTTGGTTTTAATTTAAAATGAGTAATAGTCGTGAAAATCAAAGATCTTATTAAATATTCCATTTCCTTCAGCGACGATCAAACTCAGAATCACGTTTTTAGTCGCACGTTTGTGTACCTGCTTCACGACCAGTTTCAATCTCTATCTTTACGAAGTCCATCATTTACTGGCGTCGATCTCATTTTAGAAGTAGTTACTTTGGTAAACTGGTGGAAAACTATTCAAGGCCTCAACTAAAGCATCATGTAACTTAATTTTGCACGTAATAATGAGTAAATTTTCGTATATTGTAGAGAAAATTCTCAAATACACTCACAAAGTACAAAGGAAAACAAAATGCGGCGTTGAGTTACGAACACACGAAATACGTAATGCTTAGAAAATTTGAAGGTGGAAAACAGTATCTTTACACTAGATTCCCTGTGGCTAATCCGCTCTGTGCTACATTAGACAAGATATACAAAAAATGCCTTTTCATAAATAATATCTATTTAAAACAAATTTAATAGATAAAACAAAAAAAATATTTGCCATAAGTTACTTGTATAATTTAAAATACACTGCATTTTACTTTCTGTCTTTTATCAGTAGAGCTTTCAGTTCAGTCAGTATCACGCCGACCGTCGCGCGGTGAACACCTCTGGTCGAAGCTTTCGAGTTTGCATGAAAAACTTTATTTATCGAGTATATAATACGTATAATTATTGTGATTATGTAATTAATAAGTGTGGTAACTAATAAATTATGTTTTAAATTATTGGATTTTATCATGATTTTTAAATACTGAAGTTTATAATTGGTAAGTATATATTATATGTTTTTTTTATAAGGGTTTTCATTTTCTTTTAGTAATATTATATTACATGGTGTTTATTATAAGAGATAAGACGGTCCTACTTAAATATTAATTTGTTGTTTTTTTTAATATTTCGTACTTAATAATGAATTACGATGTTTTATATATTATTAACAAGTTAATAATAAAATTTCAGTTTTAATTTTCTTCGTGATAATTAAATGGCAAGTGTATTGGTTAATGTCACTTAAAATGTTATATATAGTAATTAAGCTTTACATTCAATCACAAAACCACTCTTTTTAATCTTTAAATTTGTTCATAAATTCGCATTTCTACATTGCCGGCATTGAGTTGCGCCACTCAACAGGCAGTACCTCAAATTTGGTGGATTGTATGAAGCAGAACCGAGTATCTCGCTTAGGAACCTATTGTTAGGTTCCTAAGTACCCTCTTACTATTCTGCCATATGCAGAATAGAGTTTGACATTGAAAAAAAATCACTGCAAATTCATTTCAATTAGAATATTTAATACCAAATTAATAAAACTAAAATATTTTATTAATACAAAAATATTGCTACCCTAATACAAATGTCACAATACTTGCTATAAGGTGTAAAATTTTATAATTCTTTCACATAAAAAATAATGAACTAATTCTTATGAAATTTTACATTTTAAAAATTTTCAACTTAAATATTTAATGTTTTATTTTTTCACTCTGGTAATAAGGCAAACAGCGCGGCGTTGAGTTTCGCCACTTAAAACGCAATACCTCAAATTCGGCGAAAAGTGTTGAACGGAAGTGGAACGGAGTATCTTCAACTAACACTAGGTTCCCAAGTTCCCTCTGCCTACCCTGTCATGAGGGGGATATAGCGTGAAGCTGAAAAAAAAATATAAAAGAAAAACAAAGAGCAATATGTAGGGTACGATTTATGTACAGATTTCGTTTTACTTTATTATATATGCGCAATAAGTAGTATTAAAAAGCCTATACCTTCGTAGAATTTTGTATCGATAATGTTAGAATGTAGATATTTTCATATATATTAGAATTCGTTTACCTTTACTCTATAATTTCTTGTTTGAACAATTTGTCGGGTGTTGGCACCATTATGTATAATAAATTGTATGTTTAGTGAGAACTAAACAAACGTAGTTGTACTAAATAATACTTAAATAGATAATTATTGAGACATGTTGTTGCGCATTGTACAACCGTAAACTTGACAGGTTATAAGTTCGATCCCCATTCGAGTGAAATTTAAATAATGATTAATTTCATTTCTTCGTTCTGGTAATGAGGCAAAGCGTAGCGTTGGAAAATGGAAAGATCTTAATGGGAATGGAATGTTATAACGCAAGTTTTCAAAGTTCTTTCTTCTGTTACGAGCGGGATACACGATGAAGCTGTAAAAATATACATAGGTATATAATTATATTGGATAACTTGATATCAAAATTACAATTTTAAATAGTGTTCCCTAACTATCTAAGAAGTGTGAATGAATGTGTTGAGACCATAAAAATAATATAATATACTATATAAATATACACTAAAGTTAAATTGATGAAACATCAAGGAATGGCGCTCCTTTGCCTTGTACAATATTTTTAGCTTGACACTATATCATGTACTTAACAAGACAGAAGGTACCTGGAGAAAAAAAGATACATCATTTCCAGTAAGAATTCTATTCTAAAAGCATTGCACGTCTAGAGGTGTAGCCTAACGCAGCGCTTAGCCACATTAAAAGAGCCATATGCAACATACCATTAAAATATGAAATAAACTATATACTGAAATGAGAAATGTTTTGGAATAGTCCGTTTTTCATTTGAAATCATACTTTGACCATAGTGGAAGTCGGATATTATGTTTCTGATGCACTTTAAGTTATTTTCCGCAAAATAGAAAACATAATCGAGAAACTCATATTTGGAATTTCGTCAGACACATTGTGCTTAGTGGCGCAATTTAACGCCGCGTTTTATCTAATCAGAGCGTGAAAAAGGAAACGACTGTCGAACCATTTCGTTTATAGATTTTATCTTTGTTTGGAAAAAATACAATACACTTATACAGAAATTACAAGCGAAAGAAAAAGATTAATCGTGGCTTGGGGAAACAAAGTTTATCAATAATAGATCAATCAGGTTACTAACGACTATAACTGTCGAGGCCTTGTGGAATCGATATTGCTAATATCGAAGGTCACAAGTCCTAATTATATGAGGGAAGTAGATAGCCCCGCCTTTATTTGTTTTTATATATTTTGAGTCTATCATGGCATAGTGGTTGTAATGGTGCCATAAGCACAGAAGTTTTGGGTTTAATTCCAAGTACAGAGAATGAATTATGTTCTTATATAACATTGTCAGTGTAAATTGTACATATATTATTATCTGACATTTCAGCTATATCCCACGCATAGTAGGGTAGGCAGAGGCAACTCAAGAACCTGGTGTTAAGACAGTCCATTCCGTTCCTTACAAGACGAAGCGCGGCGTTCCGGGAGTCAACAAGCCTCAATTTCGGCGGACACCGAAATTGAGGCTTGTTCAGTCATGGAACTCAATGCCGCGCTTTGCCTTGTAAGGAACGGAATGGACTGTCTTAACACCATGTGTAAATAAAACAATAAATATTTAAATTGAAAATTATTAAATACTAGCTGTTACCCGCGACTTCGTACGCGTTCACTATTTTGGCCATAGTGACTAACACATAAAAGAGTATATGCTGTCGCGGACTTTTATTTAGAACTATTTAAGATAAATAATCCTACAGTAATCTACCTATAATTATCTTTGTGTAACTCCAACGATAAAAAAAGTTTTTTTTAAAATCAGTGTTCCCATCTTCGAGTAATCTGAGAAACATACTTAATACGTATGTTCCTCAGATTACTCGAACTTTCTTCTTTTTTGAAGTCGGTTAATAAAATGAGATGATAGTCAGATACAGATCTCCTAATTGCGTTATTATACGAAAAAACCGCATTTGTGCCTTTCAAATTTGAGGGTTGCCCTCAATTTCTCCAGGATTCCATCATTAGATCCTGATCTGCTTACCATGGGACCAATTGTGAAATATACCCTCTCGAACAAAAAAAGAATTTTGAAAATCAGTCCACCCATCTTCGAATAATCGGGGAACATACAAAAGAACCTCCTTTCTTATGTCGGTTAAAAATATATATAAATTTTAACTTATTATGTTATTCTGATATCGAAGCTATATTACTGTAAAGTTTCATGAAAATCCGTTCAGTAGTTTTTGCGTGAAAGAGTAACAAACATACACACATCCGTACAAACTTTCGCATTTATAATATTAATAAGGAGATTTCATTTCCTCGACTGGGAATCGAACGCAGAACCTGTCGGTTGAACAGTCACGCGCTTGTGCCGCTGCGCCATGACAGGCCTCAACTTAGTTATCTAAACATAATTCACTGCCATCTTCACTTGAGTAAAAATGGTAGATAAAATTTTGTGTGACATAAATTTATCCGAACACTGACTTAAAAATTTAAATTGTGATTTTTTCTTGGAAAAATATTATCCTTCATAGGACGCTAACGACATAAGTTTTATCAACTTTGTAAAAATTTTGGTCCAGTAAGTAAGTATACTTGTAGTACTTATGATGGATGGTAGTGGATAGATGTAGTACATTACTTATGATGGAAACTATAATGGATAAAGAATATATACTTATAACCTAAAGATTTAAACCTGTTCTGTCAAATCTCTAACATACCCTGTTAGGGATTTGTCAATTTTTTTTATTTGACCTGACAAATCCCTAACATACCCTGTTAGGGATTTGTCAGGTAGAAGATACTTGAGAATCTAGTGAGTGTAAAGGCACGTTCTTTTTGTTAGGGTACTTTCATTTCCAACTTTTTGCCAAATTACGAGTTGAGTGGCGGAACATAACGCCGCGCCTTGCCTCGGTACCAAAGCAAGGAAATGAAAATATTAAATATTTGATTTCCTCGAGTGATGGTTGAAGCCACAACCTGTCTGTGCCCC
>DWMZ01001597.1:0-15971 GCA_018249855.1 Eueides tales michaeli
ACACTCGTACAAAGCTCGTACACTATAAGCTCTTGAATAAATTTACTTAGCAGTGTTGAATGAAAATTGGATTAGCAGTATATGGGCTATAACGCAACTTTGACAAGAGAGGTATGGTTTTTAAGACAATTTAATTTTAGAATTTACAAAATTGACTAAACACGAAGTTTAAAAGTAAAATAAAGTTAAAAAAAGAGCAAGAATGACTGAAACACGCAGCGTTTCCGGAATTTATTGCATTTTCTACTTTAATTTTTATGACGTAATATTTTAAATGTTTCTCACGTTTCACTCACCAGAGTGAATAAATGAAAATATAAAAGTATTATTATTTCTAGAGTGGGGGTCGAACCCAGAGCCTGTCGCGTTCACATTCGTACACATGTGTTCCTGCGCCGAGATCATGCCTCGACATTATATAATTTAAAATATATATTATAAATAAGGGCCTCTCGTGCTTTGTCCGCTTGAATTATACGATTACTTATTTAAAATTATTTACTTGTTTTAAGAAGGATTAGTTGACAACACTAGGTTCCCAGCTACAGTAAAATATTGGAATACAGTTAAAATATAACTAATAGTGCGAGTATTAACTTTTTATTATAATATATCGATAATAAAGTTTTAAATTTTGAAAGTGAACTTTAAGAAAGAAAACTCGGAACATTGTATAAAACTTAGAAAAAAGAGTACAAATACTATTTTTACGACTACCCTCTGCCCAACTTATCGTGGTAAGTACATCCCGTAAAGCGTGAAACATTGATATCAATATAGTTACCGTATTTTTTTAGTTTCACGTTGTACTCCGCCTACAATGTGGTAGGGTCATTGATGAGTAAATGTATAAAATAGATGAGCTTAAATAAATTTTCCCTTTTCAGATTTTTCTTTATTTCTGTTCAACGTTCTTCACTTCGAGTCAAATTTCATAACTATAGATCTATGGTAAGTGGCTAAAACGTTTTGGATGCACGGCGAGCTCTGTATAAAATGCAGCAAAAACAATGCATAAATGCACATATGACTTTATTTCATAGATTTTATTCTTGATATATTTTTAAGTCATACCTTTTTATTACTTTGAATTAAAAGCTTAATTTACTTTCATATCTCAAGAGGTTCTAGATGTGAATTTACTATTAACTTCAGCTTCATATACCTTCGTTATCGAGGTGGTCTTGACAAATGGACATACGCATAACAAAGTGATATTATAAATTCATTTTTCATTCGCAAAAAAATGACGTAAATTACAAGTATTTTAAATGTAAGAAAAACGTAATACGTCATTTTAATTGACTGCTCTTTAAAAGCATGCGCTTAGAAAGCAAGGCTTAAGGGTAAATTAAGAAGGAAAATGTAAATGCGGTCGCATTCAGTAAAGTTCGTTGCAAAGTTCCTCTTAATTTGGGGAAAAGAAAATGTTAATAGTTCCCTGAATCCTCAATCGCTGAAGCGATATTTCTTAATTAAGATTTCAAATTAAGGCACTTTAAAATGTATACTTGTTTCTTAGAATTTATATATTTTCTTACATTTAAAATACCTGTAATTTACGTCATTTTTTTCCACACCGTTTCCATCACATGGGAGGATAGACGCGAGTGAACCTGGGACTTCTTTTTTGGTTCCCTAATGTATTCTATTTATGAAATAGAATACATTAGGGAACCAATTACTTAATTAACTAATACTTTTATGATAATAAAAAGAAAACTATGTTTCCCGGTTCCCTTTGCTTACTCTACTTACTTTGTGGGATACAGCGGGTATACTATACGGGATACAGCGTGTAGCTAAAAAAAGTTTTAAACCAAGTGCGTTAAAACACGCTACTAATTAATACACAATTTCTCTAACTAAACGAAATAATATATTTAGTAACTAAATAAATATATTTATTTAGTTTCAAGACTTTATTCTACGATGCCGCCGACAGATATAAAGACAGACAGACAGGTCAAACTTATAACAACATTCTATTTGTGCAAGTAATATTTCACCTACGATACGTGATACTCTACGTAATTAACGCAAGGACTATAGGAAGCAAACGTAATCCTATCAAACCAAAAGATTTTACAGCAGATATTTCTGGAAGTAGAATATCTTTTATTTCCAGAAATATTTCCTGTAAATTTTTTTGGTTATTAAATTGGATCATTTCGACGTTCGAATTGGATCATGCACGTGTGCACTAGCAGTTTTACGTTTAAGTACGAGTATTAATGATTTTATTAAATGTCACATATCTATGAACACTTGGACTGCTAACATAAATCTATCGATACTTCAATTATGTAAATATATTCCACTTTTATATTCAGAAGTGGAAATTTATTTTAAAAAAATACAATGCTGATGGGAACACAGTGGTTTATATCAATAGACTCGATCGTTGCCATGTCTAATCGGAATCGTGTGTTAATGTGAAATAAAATACTATTTTTAGTATAATTATAAATAAATATAGATTCAATAATATAGATTCAAGAGGGCTGTAACGTTCCCTCTACCACTGGGGCGCTTAGGGCTCTCCCCGCAAGATCCACCGATCAGAGAGGAATATCAAGAAAGAGTTTCCAAGAAGTTAGGCACAAAAACTGTACAAGTGATTAACAAACTTTTTACAAATCCTATAGTCTGTTAATAATCTTTCTTTCAAACGAACACAAATCACTACAAGTATTAATTCGAGCCTTACTTTTACTGCACAGATCCCAGGCTGTTTGCTTTACATAATAGACGGGTCGACCCGTAAATTAACAAGGAACCAGAGTCGTAGAATTTATGACTGAGTTTCGTTCGAAGTCATGTTTAAATTTCCATAATTCAATTAAGCTATTGTGAGGACTAGTTAAGTAATATGTACTGTAAATAATATGTATTTTTATTATTATTATTTAGCTTCACACTGAACTCCGCACATGGTAGGATAGGCAGAGAGAACTTGGAAGTCTAATGATAAGATAAGACACTACGTTCCGTTCCACACGTACCACCGCATTTCAGATATTGAGGGGCGATGCCTTAACTTACCAGAACTTTTGTAAGAAATGAAAATAATTAACTTCTTCGCACAGAAATCCAGAAACTTTATATTTAAAATGCATTCGTTTCTATAATTTGCCTAAATGTGAAAAGAGGTTGCATTACACAATTCGTGCTACCTCTAAAGCGATAACATAGAAGAGAAACCGATTATAATTTGTCTACTCTCTGCTTATTTTGCAGGATGCAAGAGATTTGTTAAGTCGTTCTATAACAGATGTAAACAAAAATACAATTGCGATACACATATATAATTTTTACAATTTACTTATGTTCTTATGTCTTTTTGAAGATTTAAGAAATGTTTAATGTTATTTTATTTTACAACTGTATATACGTTTATTTTAAAACTATATAAGTTTATTTTTTTAGGTCAACTTCACCGACTTTTTGAAGTAATGTAGGTTAAATTAAGTACGCTGCCCACCAAGTAGTATACGATCATATATAAAAACCTTGCTTTGCTACTTGAAAATCAATCAGTTCGGCTTTATTGGCAGGTGCTTTGAACGTCTCTAGTAACCAACTATAGCTCTTTCACAGTTAAATAATACATTATAAAGCATTTACTATTTTAAAGGATTATTCCACACTAAGGAAAGGAAAAATACTAATTTTAAAAACGTATAAAAATTCGAACGTAGCAGAATTTGAACCCGCGTAATTTTTTACGTCTAATTTTTTACGTCTATTTTTTTTTAAATTAGTAAATTATAAAGCTTTTTATGTTGAAAGAATTTTAGCAATTTTATTTGAGCATTTACTTTTTTACCTAAAAGGTATTTTCTCTTGTGAGTACATAATTCGTATTTTAAAATTTTATGGAAAACACGCACACGATGTATTTTTTGTTTTTTCGTAGTGTCTTTTTATTGAACTGAAATATGAATTTCGACTTCACTTCTGGTCTACTGTAAATTTTATATATTTAGCACGTTATACTAAAAGTTATTACAAATATAATTTTCGAATAGAGGTAGTAGTTGCTTAGATTAACGCGTCAAACGAAACAAATAAACAAACTCTTCAGCTTTATAATATTTTTATAGATTTTAGAAAACTTCTCGTAACTTTTAGCGTTTCTTTTATTTTGAATCTTTTCGGTTCTTAAAAAAAACGTTATATACATATAAACCATTTGACAAATTGTTTGACAAAATTGCTATAAAATAACTGTAGTGCTGAGTAGGCTTCGTTTTTACATTAAAGTTCTGCACAAAAAATGCACAACCAGGAGGGCGGTCTTTCGAAAACCAATAAATTTTACAAGGGCTCTGAATATATTTTTACTATTCTTGAAGTGTTATTCCACACTCACGGAAAGAAAATACTAGATTTAAAAACGTATAAAAACTTGAATGAAGCATTATTTGAACCCACGCCTCTTGGAAATCGTCCAAGCGCTCTGACCAACTAAGCCACTCGTTCTCACCAAGCTACGTCGATATTATTACACGCTTGTTACAACTTATTACGTCGTTAGCATCTCTGTATGCAGATTTTTACAAATTTCCGCTACCTAAAGACCTAAAAGACTATCGATAGACTATCAATAGTAACATATCAAATAGCACAACTATTTGAAAGTGTAAAAGGGTATATAAATCACGCTTCAAAGCCCTGACAGCGTCAAACAAAGAGCAATACCGCACATTTACATAGTAAATAACTGTCAGTTAATCACGGTTGAAGGTAGTGATGTGAAGTTATCGATGTCCTCACTATCCAAAGAATATCGATAGCCTATGAACAATAGAATATCATGAGCCTATCAATAGCAACATTTCCAATGGCATCACTAGTTAAAGGTACAACTTCTATATATTGTCTCACAAATTAAAAGACAGTGTCCTCTATTAATTATCAAATGTACCGAGTCCAGTTCAGTACTTACAGTGCAGTAGTCTCTACAACCGCTGATATAATATATTATAGTTGATTATAGTTGATTTATAGAGCTTTAAAGTAGAAAAAAAAAATTGCTTACTAATTGTAGGTCATAAATAATTTACACGTAACTGTAAGTAAACTCTAAGTCTCGTTAACGATTATATACATTTGCGTTGCGATATTGATATCGAAACAAAAAATATTACAATATCATTCAATATAATGAAATTCATGATTTGATATATGATTGCATATAAATTATATTCGATAATCGAATATAACTTACGAGTATGTGCCATTAATCATCAATTTCCTAAAATAATATATTTGAAGTCTGTCGTGGCGCTGGGGCATAAGCGTGCGACTGTAACCGCTACAGGTTGTGGGTGTGATCCCTACTCGAGAATTGAGGATATTTATTTTGTCGCTCTGTTCGCTAACGGCACTTAACACACAATGCCCTAATAATTTGATGGAAAGTGAGGAACGGAATTTTTGTAGTGAAAACGCAGTGTCCGTAAAGAAAAAAATAATACTATAAAGATGAAGGATTGTTATAAATATACTTTGATACTTTTAGAAGTGTATTAACCTGTAAGAAAACGAAACACCATATTCTAATAGTACAAGTCCAGTATAAGCTGGAGGTACACTAAATACCGAATAAGATAAAGCCGATAATGGATTGTAATAGATTATATTAATTATGTTTTTTTGAATTGATCGTTTATGTTTTTTTGAAGTGCAATAAAGAATATAATATTAATACGAATACTTAACAGCGACCCTGAAAAGCATATTATATATTAGCTATTGAAATCCCAAACCTTTTTATTACCTATTACGCTTTTTGGAAAAAATATCTATCAAAAACAAGGTCGGTATTACGCCTCAAAAAATATCAAAGTATGCGTATACCAATCCGTCACCTTTATAATAGAAATCTTTTTTGTTTTCTATAGCATTATTTCGTTTTCGTTAAAATATTTTTTTTGTTCAGTTTTATTTCACGCTGTATCCCGCATATGGCGGGGTAGACAGAGGAAACTTAAGAATTTAGTATAAAGACAAGACTTTCCTACTTAGACACTTATAATCCCTATTTCTGCAAAATTTAAAGTAATTCGTGTTGAGTGGCGGAACTCAACAACCCACTTTGCCTTGTTATCGAAAAATAACAAAATCAAAAATCAAAAGATAGACAAGCATTTTTCAGTTGCCAAATTACATAGAAATGTCTGTAGTGTCAGTCCTACAGGAAGCTACCACGGGCTCTGAAGATGGGTCTGCTAAGAAGAGTCGACAAGACACTCAACAGTTGCTGAATATATAACATAATTAGCTTCCTGAGTACCAACAGCATTTAATTCCACGCATTTTTATCTTGAATTGAATTATAAGCTTTGCCCAATAATATAACAATTAACTTTCACAATAAATTTTTGAACTGACAAGTCTAAAATCACTTGTGGAATTTTATCATACATACATGTACCTAAAAATAAAAGACCTACTAACTTTTTCAAGAAAAAACTAGGAGTGATTAGTTTCTTTTTACTTCTTGTATTTGTATCATGTCTAGCACTGTTCTTCAAGTAATTGTGGATATTTTATCGAACAAGTCATATATTATCATATACGTACTGTGATGCAACCGTAACAATTTACGGTTATATGATAATACCTGTTTCTTAAAAAAAATCTCTAATGGATTCCCGAACTCTTATGCTGTAAATGGCCCGAACTGCTCTTTTTTGAATTACGAATATAGATTCGATATCTGCAGCATTGCCGCAAAGTAATATTCCATAGGACAATATGGTAATAGCGAAACTAGACTAGCCGTGCAGTATCAACGTCAACGTCTGCTCGCAAGAGAAGACAGATGTGGGCACTGGAGTTTCGAATCTAGGGCTAGTCCCAAGAATACCGTGGTATCAGAAAAATGGGGAATTTTATTATTGGTAATATTTGAGAAGAGAAGCTTAATTTAAGCGTTGGCGCTTAAATTAAGCTTCTCTTTCCTAACGTTTAGCTTAGTAAATTCAATACATTTAGTTTTCTGTGCGTTTAATACTAAATTATTAATAATATATAATTAAATCAGATCAGGAAAGTATTTATAATTAAATCAGGGAAGTATTTGCGATAGTGCACTTCGTCATAGTTGTCTTTATTACTATCTACTTTAAAAATTAACTAAGTATCATCAGCAAATAGTACCACATTGTATAAATTATTAACGTAAAAGGGAAGGTTTTTTATATAAATAAAAAAAAGTATTAAATATTTCAAAGTATTAAATATTTCAATGTCAGATAAAATCTTGCAGTTTACAGTCGCGTATCAGTCTCTATTACTCCTGTGCCACGACAGAGCTCAAAATATTATTCATAAGACTGATAAGTACATCATTAAGAAAGTACAATTTTTTTTTCAGCTTCACGTAGCATCCCGCTGATGGCAGGACAGGAAGAGAGCACTTAGTAACCTAGTATTAAGACACTCCGTTCCGTTTCCCACTTTTCGCAAAATTTGTGGCAGAACCGGATGCCGCGCCATATACTTCTTACCAGATTGAAAAGGTAACATGTTATATATTTCATTTCTGTTGCGTTTACAGTAGCACGCCTGTGCCCCTGCGTTAACACAAGCTTATTCTATCTAAAGGTACAAGATAAGAAATATTAAATAATCGAGCAATTATTATACTCGTATATGAATATATTCGTATGAATCATAGAAACGACTTTAAGAATTTTCATGAAATATGCAAAGGATTTCGAGTGATAAATCGATTTAACTAAGTTTAAAAAAAAACTACTAAAATATCACTAGAATAGCCTAAAGTTACAATAGCTGAGGTGAGAGATCGGACGGTCCCCAAACTAAAATACCCCTCTTCAAATCCATATGTCTCTAGTCTGGCTACTTTTTTCGTTTCCATTATCAGGTCGATCAAATATATGACTATAAGTTATTGAGCACTGTAACAAAATTGCTTAAGATTTTTTTCGTAATATTGTAATACAGATAGAAATTACACAAAATTATATCAATATTTATAGGTTATTTTTAACACTAGACGTAAAATGATGAGTTGACACTTAAATTGGTTAATTCATTCAGAAGCTATAGTGTATGCGACATACAGATATACAGTTGAGACTCATCTCAAATGTATGTCTGTATGATGCACACACCATAGCTTCTAAATGAATTAACCAATTTAAGTGAATTTTTATACAAACGCCTTGTTCATTGTTGAGGTTCTTGATTATGTTTTATGCTCGTATTAGTACTGTAAGAGTTACAACTACTTTGTCAAAATGAGATAATGATTTTTTGAGTCGGAGGTATTTTAAAATTGTAAACTTAATTTTTGATTTGGAACCAAACTTACAACTTGTCGCGTTTACAGTCGAGCGCCTACGGGTCTGTGCTCAACATGTCCTAGTTTATATACATATTTTGAATTGTATTTCTCAATAAACGTCCCAGGAAGTGAGTTTATAATGGGTATTTTAGCTAAATTGAACTGGAGGAGCTGCACTGGATACCATAATGTATACAAAATTTAACGATACACAAGATACAGGCTATCAAAATACTAATTAAAGTGCCAATCAAGCCTTCAATGGCTGGTTGACTTCATGTCATATCGATTTTCGATGACCATTTGAATGCTCAACATATCTGGTTTATTTACAAAATTACTGTATTAAGAAAATATATACATTTAACATTTTTTTTAATTTTTTTTAGCTTTACGCTGCATCCCGTACGGCCGTACCGGGTAGGCTGAGAGAACTCTTATTTGAAGGATATTTTATCGTTAAGTAAAGTCCAATCTCTTATCAAAGTTAAATATGGGCCGCCTGAAATTTAGAAAAATCATTTCCTTGAGTGAGAATTAAACCAATACTCTGTCGCGTTCACAATCACGATTATTCCTTCGTGCCACGTGACTGGCCTCAGCTAGATAATGTTGTATTCATTAAATGAAAAGGTTTTATTTCAAATTATTATAGGATTGTGAGCTTTAAGTGTAAAGTGCTTTGATTCAAACTGCAAATATTTTCGCCTGTTTTAGTTTGGTAGTATCTAATTATTCTTTTGTAAATCCATTTAATCTTGTCCGTAATCATTGTCAGAAAAATACTTTAAATTTACTTTCGTGTTATACATATTAGCTATATTTATATTATGGCACGAAATACGAAATATAATGAAGCGTTTTTAAGGTATTAAGTATGTTTTTATAACGTAACCGTAGCACGGTTGGTGCGCAGGCATTTGATTAGATTTTTGTTGATTGCAGATTAGATTTTTACTTAAAAAATTAAAATGAAATTCATGATTTTTGGAATTATAAATTCCAAAATTCATGAATTTTAATAATGTGCAAAGTTGAAAGTATTTGCAAAACATAACGTAGGTACAAGTATATCTAGAAACTTTTAGTTTATCACTCTCTTTCTTGTAAATTTGCATAAAAATCTATACAATTCAAAAATAAATTTTGTCAGAGGAATAGTTCCCAAATATCAAATACGCGGATTTTCCGCAACAAAGAAGCAGAAAGCACTGCCAATAAAAGAGGACAATTGAATCTCGTTGGACGGAACGGCGAAGATAATCCCATTTTCAATTTCGGCGTTATACGTTTAAGTTATTATTATTATTTGAAAAAATAGCACAAAATATAACATAGCGTTAAAGATGTGTGGGTTCAATATCCATTTGAGTAATATTTTCACTTTCCTCGCTCTGATACAGTGACAAAGCGCGGCGTTGAGTTCAATCACTCAATACGCAATGTGTCACTGCGGCAGAAAATGGGGAGCGAAAGTATTTTAAAGAAAACGTAGTGTCCTAACACTAGATTTCTTGATTCCTTCTTCAAACCTGTTATGTGTGGAATACAGCGAAAAAAACATATTCAAACATGATGTACGAGTAATCCGTTATTTTTTGAGTCGTTGGTTTTTTGGGTACTTTTCAATAAAATACTTTTTATTGACATTTAATTCTGAATATTTTTAAAGAGGACTTATTTAGTAAAGATATCCACTTCATTAAGAAAATTAAGATTTGGATTTGAATTTCATTAAAATTATTTAAATTTTACACCAGCAATTTCATTTTGTATCTTTTTTACATTAGAATATTTTTGTCATATATGGTGCGAACAAATTCAACCAACGGCGTCGGTGAAATATACACTGAGACAACACGGAACTAGTTTTCTTTGTTTTTATCCAATTTTTTCTGACAATCAAAGTAAGTTGCGACGTTGAGTTTCCCTACTCAAACCGCAATGCTTCTAATTCTGTGTAGAGTGGGAACTGTCTTAAAGGGAACGAAGTGCATTAATACTAAGATCTCAATTTTTCTCGGCCGCCCCTACCATGTGCGGGACACAGCATGTACAATAGCGGAGTTCGGGTGTAATGATTATTCTGAGACATAAAAAAAATTGTTTTATGATAAAAAATCTGTTTTATGTGTCTATCTGCGGTTGTGTAGCTCTTCTTAATACATTCTGTAATGTAAAGTTATTTTTTTAAGTTTAGATATAGCTAAGTAAAATACTCTGCGGTGTTTTCCATACATAGGTAAAGAAAAATAAGGTAAACCGCTTGATTACTGCTAACATAGCAAGCAGTTTTTTTGCTATTAGGTAACTTTATCTATGGAATTCTTAGCACTCTTTGCAACAACAGCCTTGTGACTTCCTTTTGTTCTATATTTGTTACAAATTGTCAAATTCCATTCCTTTTGTGACAAATGTATTTTATAAAATCATGAAACAGATCCTGTGCGTTCATGGAAGTCGACGAACAGTATGCATAAAAATTTAAGCATTCAACAAAATAGGTGTTTTCTCCTTAAGAAATAAGTGCAAAAGTGGAAACTGTACGCTTTGTACAAATTGTAGAGTAAAACTCGCACTCGCGTTCTTATTGTCGGTTGTAGTGATAAAGTAGTCCATTCCTTGCTTCGTCCGTTCGCTCCACGATGTGTCTCGAGACGATCGCACTGTTATTACCGAAACAAATCGTCTGTCTGCACCCTAGCTGAATGAATGAATCAATTTAAATGCGGTTTACTTTAATTAAATCTTTGTTCCTTGCTATCACTATTTTATGAAAATCTGATCATTATTTTATAAGCTACAATCACTTTGTCGAGACGGGACAGAGATTTCGGATGTTACATGTATTACATTAAAGTTAATTAATAATCATACCATACTAAAAATCGCCGTGATTCAACGCGCAATGCCTTAGTAATTCAGTAGAAATAGGGAACAGAAATTTTCAAATGGAAACGGAGTATTAGTACTGTGGTAGAAAATATTCTGATGCTTTTAGGTTATTTTTAGACTTATTTTTTATTACTTTCACACTGTATACTGCAAATGGTAACTCAGGCAGAGGGAACCTAAGAACCAAGTGTTAAGATATTACGTTCCGTTCCCCACTGTCCCATTAATTTTGTTTTCTTAACCTATTGTTAAAGAAAATAATGAACTACATTTTATTAGAACTTCAAGCTTTATGTATTTACTAAACTTTACTAGGATCATTCTCGTCGTGACGCTGAGGCATAATTGTGTTGCACAATTCAAAGATTCAATCTTATTCCAAGACATGAAATATTTAATATTTTCATTTCTCTACTCTACTAACGAGGCGAGGTATTAAGTTCCGCCATTCAACACGCGGCACCTCAAGAATTCGGCAGGAAGTAGAGAACTGAAGTGTCATAACACTAGATAGTTCTAAGTTAGTTCTGCCTACCCTGCTATGTGCGGGTTCAGTGTCACGCTATAGAAAAGTTCGTAATTATGACTATGAGTAAGTATTTGGTGGTCTGACGACGTGGTTTAACGGCCTTGTCCACAACAGTGGAATTCATTTTTTTCAGGTTCACGTTGTATCTTGAACTTAGCGGGATATGCAGAGGGAACATAGGAACATAGTGTGAAGATTTCGTTCTCCACTTTCTGCCTAAATTGAGGTGTGTTCAGTGGCGGAATTCAACGCCGCACTTATCCTTGTTGTAATTCTTTCATGATGAAATAAATTTTAACTAAGCACCATCTAGATCTTATATGATCCATTTTCAAACGATTAATTAACAAATATAAACTCATAAGCACAAAAATAAAATGAATTATTTGTTTATTTGAGATTAACAAGTTTCAGGTCGACAAATAGGGTGTTAAGCAGAAAGGCAAGCACATGATAGATGTCTCTCAGATTGGCCGTCGTATGAATTGTTATACGACGTTAATTGCCCGTATAATGTCGTAATCGATAAGTATCTACATTTTTGGCTTTGAATAAAAACGATAACAATTTTTATTAGTTTTAAACTGTCTTTAATCTGCGTAAAGCAGCATATGCCTAAGGAACCTTATATAATATGCTCGGTTTGAACGTATTCATCATTTACATACACGAAGATATTTTATAGTACTTTTACACTTTGCACTGTGCCTTCGAGGCATTGCGTGTTAAATATTATATATTTTTTAAAGATATTTTATTTCAGCTACTAGCGATATATTATTGCTACTAATAGTAGTACATTCTTTAATAATCATTAAGAAGAATTGAGTATGAAAGGATTAGATTCAATTATAGTTAATTTATTCTGTTACTATTGTGATATTTCTTGTACGAGGTATCTGCATTTGAATCTTCAAATAAAATAGAGTACGATTTCGTAATTTTTGGAATTTTTCGAACCTACTGTCAAGACACTTCACTCCTTTCCCTACTTTCCACCGAATGTTAGGCATTGCATGTTGGGTGAAGGAACTCAACGCCGCACTTGTCTTTGTAGCGGGGCAAAGAAAAGAAATATTGAAATATTTAATTTGAAAATATTAAATGTTCCATCTTCATGAAACCCAAACCTAAAACTTCTTATTCTTCTAGTAGATTTTTTATTTATAAATAAGTTTACCTTTTTAATTTTCTCACAATCTTCAAATTTTTATTATTACATTGTTGTTGCAAGAGCAGGGTCTTTTCGATCAATCTTAATTTATAGGAACTCGTTCAGTTTAAAAATATAATATACACTGACACGTCAAGCTAAATAAAAGCTTGTTATGAACTATACATCCGCTTGGCATAATGTATACACAAGACAAAGACAAGATCAGTGCTGCAGAAACGATAATGTATTTAACATGTTGTCAATAATTTTATATAAAAAAAATCTATCACAAAGGTCAAGGAAATATCAACACGGAATAAATTTTAATTGAAAGACTCCACCGTTTATATAACTTGTGGTCTTCGAGAAGTTTTACAAAACTGCTAGGATGAAATTATTTTATAGTTTACTTTGTACTTATCTGTGTAAAATCTTAGGATATTTACGTTTAAAATTTTAATTACTCCGGCCGTAACTGTTAGACAATTGGTGAATATAAAACATTGGCTTTAATTAAAAAAAACAATAAACCTTAGCTTATTAAAAAAGAGTGAATGTAAATACGACAAGTTATACGTTCGGTCGTCATTCGGGGTAGTGATTATATTAAATATTTTCATTTCTTTTTTCGCTCCGGTAACAAAGCAAGGCGCAGCTATAAGTTCCGCCACTCAACACACTACGTCTCTATCTTTGTATGCACTAGGTTACTTTATTACCTTCTCACAGCGTGAAGCTGAAAAATAAAGATAAGAATAATTACAAAATACATTATAATAGTACAGTACATCATTTTCACTTAAAACGTAGAATAAAATAATAATGTATATTATTAAGAAATATCCGGAAGTACACACCACTACCTAAATCACAGTAAGTGCGTGATTTTTGTGTATATACGAGCATATAGGTAGCAAAAATAAAGAATCAGTATATGTATACAAAAGTAGTTGTTTACGGCCACATTGTAGTAGTATTAGGAAAATTACTTGCACAGGTTTCCATTTGGCCGCCTCTAAGCTCATGGTAATTACATCGTGAACACACCATTCTCCGCTATACATGAGACTTATGAATTAAAACTTCAAAAATAAATAAAATATATAATAAATAATAAAATTGTCACTGACTCCACGAGCAACGAATTTGAAACTGTACGTAAAGTTTAAATCTCTTTGAAATATAAAATCTATAAATCTAGTTTTTATTCAATCAGAGCATCCGAGCAATCAAATGTTTTTAACTAGCTTCATGAGCGGTAGTTATAAATCGCGGTTTGCTCGCGCGATCAATCGTTGTGGGCTCACTCGTTAGTGTGTATTTCATGTGTGTAACAAACGACATTTCCAATAAATTCAGGACATTACGATGGGGATTACACATCAAAGTTACTCCCGATTGTAATCAGGTTATGTGCGGCCAAGCGATTGCGCTAACATTCCTTTACAGCTCTCTTAAAATAGACTGCTTAAAGAAATTTCACTGTTATTTGTTATAAAAAGGAATGTTAGAAATTACTTAGATGAAACACATGTTTATTACTGATTTGAACCAAAAATAAACTATTTTATTTTAAGCTAAACTCACAATTAAATACAAAGTTTTGTTTTTCGTATCTACCTACAACATAATTTAGCGACACAATATTTTTTTTTAACTAATTTACAACAACATACTTAACATGTAGATGAGTTTAACGCAGTGTTAAACTCATCTACCATCGCTATTACTTTGAATAGATTTTATATCTCGTAGACAAGGCACTGGAGCTTCGCCAACAATCCTTCTGACATAAATCGTCTTTATTGAATTGTAATTGACTGTATTTAAAATTAGATTTATTCGAATACATTCTTGTTTTATTTCTTTGATTGAGTGCTATCATTACTATCTTACATGATGATAATCTCGTGAATACAGCAAAAGAAAAGGTATCTTAAAATTAGGACTTAGCTCAAGAGGTTACTGCTATTTGGGATATTAGTGAGACTGCAATGTGCCGATAGTGGTTTTTGTGGAGGGGTAGTTTTATAGGAAAAGCTTCGATTAACATCTTATGAGGATCAAGAATCGAATGTAAAGGGCAGTATTACTTGCACCTCAAGTAATATTGTCCTCTGCTTTCGATTGCACGTAATGTGAGGAGGTTCCTCACTCTGGAGTTCTATGTTGAAAAATGTAATTTTTTACTCAATGTGAATAAAAAAGTATTTCTTTTTTAATTCTAAATGATAATTTTTGATTACAGTAAATAACCTTATCTATAAATGTAAAATTATATTTTATAAGTAGTAACGCGAATATGCAACATCACTAAAATTTCATCATTTTACATAAATTTATATAACTTTTAAGATAACTGTCGTTAAATAAAGAGAAACAAACAAAAACTTATTTTTATATATTTAATATACACATTTTTCACAAATCCTCATAAATTACATTCCGTCTCTTCCAAAAGAAGTGTTCTATTTTTCAGAACGCACTATTCGCAACATAATCCGTTGCTAAAATAGTATAGGAGCGAATATACAACAGCAAGTACATAAACTGACTTGTTTCCTGCGGAAGTCAAACTCTACATGTCTAATGGAGTCATACAACCAAAGCAATCACCGCCTTCCTGCAGATAAACACACACGGAAAGGTATTATCCCTTTTTTCGTATTCAAATACAAATATTAGTTTTTTTAATACATTTGCTGTAATAGCACAATAAGGATAAAAGTTCACCAACATTTTAAATTTTAGTGTGGAAAGTTTTTTTTAGCTTCACGCTGTATCCCTCACAAGGCACGGTAGGCAGAGGGAATCCGGGAACCTAGTGTTAAGACACTACGTTCCCCACTTTCCGCCAAATTTGAGGCATTGCGTGTTGAGTGGCGGACCTCAACGCCGCGTTTTTTGGCTTATTACCAGAGCGAAGGAATGAAACATTAAGTATTTAAATTGAAAATATTAAATATTTCATTTCCTCGACTGGGGATCGAACCCAGAACCTGTCGGTTACAGTCACACGCTTGTGCCGCTGCGCCGCGACAATTTTATTATAGGAATAATTAAGAAAA
>DWMZ01001598.1:0-15967 GCA_018249855.1 Eueides tales michaeli
GCAAGTGTAGCTTCTGTAGATATCTCAAAGCTCGGCTGGGTACTACCGTCAATTTGTCCTGCCTCAGTTCCAACTCCCACAGTGTATTGTCGAGTCCATAAAATGCCTCATCCTGTATACTCTCTAGTGGATTCTGGTTTATAGCCAGCCTGTACATACCTGGAATTCACAAGATATAAATCATAAATTATTCTTTTGATTTCAATTTTACTTGAAATTTTAGAGCTAAGGTGTTTTATTCTTGGTACTTTAGATTGTGTTTTATTCGCAATGGAATTAATTTTAACAAATGAGGAAAAACGGAATAAGATTAAATGAGAAGCTTGAGCTTAACTTTACAATGCAGTCATATTTTTAAAATTACTCGCATCATGTTATTTTATATTTTTAATCTGAAATTTCGACCTTTTTTATCTAGTATACACACACACATTATATATTTCTAAGAATTTCTTTTAGATGAAAATTTCCATTTCCAAATGGAATTGAAGTCACTACCATTGTAAATAGTAATTCATTTTATATAGTGACTACAATAATCATATACATATGTACAATACAACTGTATAGATATAAACAATTTGTTAGAGCTGTTAATTAACTGCCCAAACACGCAGGTGGCTCTGTCGCGTACAATCCGGACAAACTTTAATAGTACTGTTGCAAACTAAATAACATTGTTTGGACGTGACAATGCAATTTTAAAAGTTTATCGTTGTGAGAAGTTTAGATGGACGAATAAATTTTGAAATTTCTAAACGTATTCGATTTTTCAATTGAATTACCTATCTACATACAAATTGTAGTTTGAAATTGTATTTTATAATTCTTTATAATATGAAACTTGTTTGTGAGCATTGTGTGGCATTAAAATTTTTTTTAACAATATCTCATTTAATTTTATGGAACAGATACACAAAATAGAAAAAAGAAGAGAAAAGAAAAGGGAAAAAGAAAATTAGCTTCTCGTAAACAGGTGTTAAGATAATCCGTCTTCCGAGCCAATAATCTGTCATTTTATATATATATATATATATATATATATATATATATATATATATATATATATATATATATATATATATAATACTTTATTTTCTCGAATGGGGATCGAACCCACCACTTGTCGCGTTTACAGTCACACGCTTGAACCCCTGCGCCACGAATGACCTCATGTTATATTAATTATAATATAATCAATATATGTATGACGAATGTAGATAATATAATTGTAATGGTCAGCTATAAATTATTGACAATCTCTCAAGTGCATTAACAATGCTCAGTCCCAATAATCTCACTAATGCTATTAGAGTTGGCGTCGTGTTACTAAATTAGATCATAATGTTAATTATTTTATATAGGGTTACAAATTTGCTTTGTTCAGTCACGCAGTTAGTCAATTGAAATCGTTGAATGAAAATGACATTTTAAATTTATTATTTTAAGATTCAAATGATATAATGTTGACAGTTTATTAATGTTTCAGTTAAAAGGTGGATATTTTGTATCGTAAATAACGGAAAACACAGTGATTTATATTGCAAAATATTTTTTTAACACAAAAAATACTATACATTCATAAGTTTTGACAGAAACATAGTTGTATAGAAGCATTCAGCTTCACGCTGTATTCCGCACATGGCAGGGTAAGCAGAGGGTACTTGGGAACCTAGTGTTAAGACATTCCGTTCCATTGAGGCATTGCGTTGAGTGACGGAGTTTAACGCAGCGCTTTGCCTTGTTACCAGAGCGAAGAAATGAAAACAAAATATTTAAATTGAAAATAATAAATATTTCATAGCCTTGAGTGGGGATCGCACTAACAGCCTGTCACGTTTACAGTCACCCCCATGCACACAACCTGCCTTGAATGAAAATGAATTTTGTATATTTTCTCATATATAAAAAATGTATTGTTTAATTTACACAATAATACTGACTTGATACGATTGACAAATTACACATAAAGAAAATGTTACCAGTCGCCTGAAAGAAATGAGGTTCCAAATCTCTAATCTTGTTGCCAGTGAGCTGCAGCGTGAAGACCTTAGAGCTGTTGACAGCGGCAGGTACCCGCAGTATGGGAACATGGTTGCAAGTGACGAAGCCCAAATCACCAGCTGGCTTCGAACACGTGCATAGGGCTTGGAAGAGACAGGGTGGGTGGCCTGTGTCTACGTGTAACTGTAACAAGTAGAAATAGTTAATAAAAAATCTATTGTGATGAATATTAAGAAAAAAATATTAAATAATGTTATATTTTTACTATTTTTAAAGTGTAATTTCACACTTAGGAAAGAAAAATACTAAATTTGCGACGGATTCCAAGAGGCGCAGGTTCAAATCCTGCTTCGTTCAAACTGTCATACGTTTTCAAAATTTAGTATTTTAACTAATGTTATAAGTTATATTATTTAAGGCCTGTTGTGGGGCTGGGGCACAAGCGTATTACTGTTAACGCGACAGGTTGTGGGTTTGATCCCCACTCGAAGATATTTAATATTTTCAAATTAAATATTTAATATTTTTGTTCCTTCGCTCTAACGACTAGGCAAAGCGCGGCGTTGAGTTCCGCCACTCAATACGCAATGCCTTAAATTCGGCGGAAAGTTGGGTGTCGTTCGGCGGAGTGTCTTAACACTAGTTACCCAAGTACCTTCTGCCTACCGTGCCATGTGCAGGAAACAGCGTGAAGATGAAAAAAAAGTTATAAGTTATGTAAGACGAGTGTGAGTTCTATTCCCACTCGGAAGACTGAAATATTTTAATTTCTCGGGCTTGGTAAGAAGACAAAGAGCGTCGTTGAATTACGCCATTTGACATAAAATGTCTTGAAACTTGCGAAATTTATGGGGAAGTTGGATTCCTAATTTTAGCTTCTTTACCTTCCCACAGTTATCACACCCACAACAATTGCTTCAATATAAGCCACAGAGCCACAGGTGTTATCAAATTATATTTACATTAATAAAGAAATTGATCGTTTTGACATTATTTTCATACGCAGATTTTTATACATTATCTGAAATGTACAGCATTTTCAGTAATGAACATTTTGTCATAATTTGAGAATAAATCGTTTTAAGAAATGAGAGACATTTTCGGATTTATAATATTACTATGAAATTGAAGACTGTATTTTTGCCGAGTCGATAATAAAATTACCGCCATATATATTTTTTCATTGTCCTATTCATTTAACCATATGCTATAGTATATGACCTATATACTATACGTCATATAGTATAGCATATAGTGAGTAGTTTATAACTTTTAAATCGTACATTGTGGATTCGATCTACAATAATTATCGATTCTGCGTGTTAAAGTGAATTTCAATAAGCAATCACTACGCGGCTTCACCCGCTCAAATTATTTGTTATATTATAACCAAATATTAGAAAAATGTTTACATAATTTGTAGCCTATGTATTAATTTGAAGTTAAAGCTATTACTGTAGTTCTACCTAAATCCGTTGGTTCAGTTCCTCACAAATTTTCACAGTGACATCATATAATTTAAGTTACTTACAGTCAAATAATTATTTCAAATAATAACATATATTATATACAAACATGTACTACTTATTTGAAAATCAATGAAGCATTACACCGTGAAATTAAAGCCAGGCAATCTGTGCAAAACGGATTACCATACAAATGGCTCAGGGTTAACTGAAAAGAGTTCACATTTATTGAATACTAAGTAACATATAGTATTGTTACATACATTTTCATCATAGCAAGTCACCCACAACTTTCTTTATATGGATTTTAAGATGTCAAGTGGAAAATGTCTTTTTCCCGTTTTCGAAAGAATTTCCAGAAATATCTTAGTGCTTCCTTAAAGGGTAAAGAGAGGGAACTTGGGGACCTAGTGTTGAGACACTCCATTCTTATTAAGACACTTCCGTTCCCATCTTTCCGCCGAATACTTAAAGTATTGCGTGTTGACAGGTGGAATTCAACGTCGCGCATTAAAATGTATAATTCAAACAGTAGTTTCATTAACTTAGTCTGTGTTTTATATGTCACTCACTCCCTCAATAGTGGAAAACCTTACATTTTAATTAATATATTTTATGAAGAAATATAGGGAAAAAAATATAATTGTATGATGACGTCACAAGCAATTTCGAACGTCAAAGTACGTAATAATATTTTGTCAGATATACAGGAAACTATTAATATATCGGTAGACAATTCTGATGAAAAGAGCCAGTGTGGTTTCATTATTAGACTGAAAACTAGAAAAAATAAAACTGTTATAAGAAAAAAATAAAAAATAGTTAACAACAACTTAAAACTCTTACAAGAATAAGGTTAGAACAATGTACATAATCTTATTATTTACATAAAGCATAAATAAGAAAATCAATAGTTAAAAAATATAACTTTTACAACTTATACGTTTTATATTAATACACCTTTTCTTATTTTTTTATATTATTAAGTGAAAACAGACAAAAAGACAAAAGTTTTGTTTTATTATACATTTTCAAATAAATAAATTGCGTTAAAATAGAGTTATTTTAACACAATTTATTATAGCTACTTGTAATTCAATTTAAACTTCTACGTTTCATTACACTATATTCTCTACATTTATAGCGAAATAAGTATAAAAGGAAATTGACTGAGCACCCTACATAACTTATAAGAAACTATGGCCGAATGTAAATCCCGCCAGTTTATAGCCGTAGCCTCTATAAAGTTAATACTCTTTGTGTATCGATAACAATGTTAGAATTCTTTTAGCACTTAAAATCTACTGCTTATGTGGATGTAACTTTTATAGCTTAACGCTGTATCGTGCACTAAGCAAGGTAGCCAGAGGGAACCTGGGAACTTAGTGTTAAGGCACTCCGTTCCCATTAACCAATTTCTGTTCTCTACTTTTCGCTGAATTCTGGAGGCATTGCGTGTTGAGTAGTGAAATTCTAAGTCACACCAACAATAATAATTTTGCCTAAATGTTTTGTTTTAATTACTATAACACGTTTATTGAATAAATCTTTTTACAAGATGTTAATCTCGTGTATATCTGAAATAACATATTTTTTTTGAATACACGACAAAATTAAGAAATCGTTCGTGGTAGTTTGACAGATGGATACCAGCTCAATCTATCCGTGATCGCGGACTACTGTAAAGTTTTCTAAAAGTCAGATTTCTAAAAATATATATTTCTAAATACGATACGATACGATTAGTCAGTCATATAATATAAATATATAAATTTTACAGAACTTCGGTGGATAGTGGGAAACGGGACGGAGTGTCTTAACACTAGGTCCCAAGATTTCCTTGCCTATCCAACCATGTGCACACAGCGTGAAGCTCAGTGAGTGAGTGAGTAAGTGAGTCTAAATCTATACTCATCACTCACCGATCAGTACTTAATGTTACTTCAATATATAGACAGATCACTGTCTATATATCGAAGTTACATTAAAAAATCTGATAGTTTATTATATTATGCCTAAAATTGTGATTTCTTAAAATTTTTCCAAGTGAGATTTTATGGAATCATCACATGAAATTGAACACTTGCCAATTTATATTGAACTCAATATTGAGGTACTTACTTCTAACGCTCTCGCCAATGACGCCCATATCATCAACAGAAATGATACTACCACGATGGTATATCCGAACTTGACTATCAGCATCAAACTCTGAAACAAAAAGGAAAATACTTCAATACATTTGGTAATTAAAAATTGTTTGAACATATAACATTAAATACATATATATTGAAATTTCATACAAAAATGAACGTAAAAATAATGGCTTGATAAGGGTACTTTTAAGGATTCATCTTGGAATTTATTCTATCAAAAATATACGTCTTATTTGTTAACAAATCATTTATTTATAAAAAAACTCATGTAGAATATATCCGAAATAGGCATGTGGCCATCATTGCCCTGGGGCATAAGCGTGCTACGCAAGATTATAGATTAGATCCGCAATCGACGTAGAGGCAAAGCGCGGTGTTAGGTTCCGCCACTCAACACGCAATTCCTTTAGGTTTCAGTGGAAAATGGGGAACTTCAGTGTCTTAATGGGAAACGGAGTGTGACACCAATTTCCCAGGTTTCCTCTGCCAATTCTGTTATATGAATCCCTGCCTATCATGCCATTAAGAATAAAGAGTGACGTTGAAAAGAAATAAAAAAAATAAACCAGGAGGAAAAATCTGTCAGAGATTACATTCTTTATAGTTAAGTATATCTGATCCGTATATATAAGATCTAATAGACAGACAAGATAAATAAATAATGATGAGACCTCGACTCAGTATACAACTCAATATATAACCTAGATGGACTATTGGAAACCGGCCATATTGATGTTTATTTCAGTTTGGTTAAACAAAGCGAGGCATTGTGTTCCATTACGAAACGTATACCTATATTATACATATTTTTGATATAGAAAAGGTAAATACATTTCTATCTGACTTTACGTTTTCCCTATTCAGTAAAAAATAGAAAGACAAAAATAAATAATGATGATCAATTTTCATTAAATTGTTTGTATATCGCTCGCGGCTTCGCCCGCGTGGTGCAGTTACTTTGTTTTGACGACTAAACACATTGAAATAAGCCGTGCGAAATAGGCCGTATTGCCGTGTGATTCCGGCTTAGAATAGGATCACCCTGGTACTAATGGTGTCGTAAGAGGCGACTAAAGTATGTGTGGGAGAGTCAGGTTGTCAGCTATAGCAACACGCATGGGCAGACTCGACCGGATTGTTACCACCCCCGGCATTTAAAACCGGCGTTAAGTAGTGGCTGTGGCCACTGTGTTTCGCATTGGGTAATGCCGGGCCCCGGTGCCCATACACCTTATAGACCGGCATCGCTCTTGTAGCTCCTCTGGTGCTACACGGGGCAGTGGGTGGCGGTGATCACTTACCATCAGGTGACCCGCACGCTCGTTTGCCGTTTCTTTTCCATAAAAAAAAAAAAATAATGTCTACGTCTATGTAAATATTTAATAAATTCAAAGTTTGACTATAATATAATATTCATTACTGCCCATATAATCACTCAAATTTGTAAATAACTGAAATGGATCTGGTTAAATATAAGAGAAAACCGCATTAAAATAAGTTTCGTAGTTTAAATATTCTTTGTGTCATACTGCGTAAAAAGAAAGGAGATCCATGAAGCGTAAAGCATTAAGGTATATCCTGCATTTATAAGGATACCCTAAGGGAAATTAGTGTTACTACACTCCATTCCTAACGTGCTGCTCAATTGTAGAGAAATTGCGCGATAAGTAGTGTGACTTAACGCCGCGATCTACTTTATCGCTAGTGCAAGGAAATGAGGCTGACTCATCCCCTTGAATGGAAATCGAACCCAATAGCCGCGTTCATAGTCAAACAATGTGCCATTACCCCGGTTACGGTCTCTAAAAATATAATGATTTTGTCTTTAGCTTCAGAAGAACACTATTTCGGTTTTTATTCGTGTATTACCCGATCGCGGCTTCTTCGGCACTACACAATTACAAGTATTTATTTAATAAACTGGATTTGCGAGTTCAAATTACATGATCATTTTAAAGACAATATCCATATATTTGAAAATAAATTTCAGCCAGTCCAATAAAACAATAATTTTGTAGCAATTTTGTCAGACAAATATATATTTTAAATAAAAACAATCAATGTTAAGAAAAGTTTCCCAAGACATAAAAGTAAAAACACATTTAAATTGGTTAAGCCGTTTCTAGTATTAGCATTAAATGCATAGACAAATAGACTGACAGACGAATGGACAAAAAAATTAAAATGTTATCTTACCAATATGTCCCCAAAGACAATTTTTCTCATATGTCTTTCATATAAAGACAGCGATAGGTTACAATTTTAATATATGTGTAGATTATACAATGTAATCAGGTTCGAAATTCACTTTGATGAAAGCAAACTCATGTAGACTTTGGTTGATTGGATTATTTCTTATTTACTTACCAAAGACAAATTAAGTTACAAATTAGTAGAAGTCACGCAAGTCTCGAAGGATTGCGTAACGTATTAACATACTTATGGACGTGGCATGAAAAATTTTGAACTGTGTTCAATCTAAATAGACCAATATATGGAAAATTGAAGCTTGTCGTCGCAGCGGCACAAGTGTGTGACAGTAACCGTTAGATTGTGGATTCGCCCATCCTCTCTCGAGGAGGTTAAATATTTAATATTTTCATTTTTTCGCTCTAGTAACAAGACAAAACGTCGCGTTGAGTTCCGCCACTCAACACGCAATGCTTTAAATTCGATGGAAAGTGGGGAACGGGAGTGAAACCGAGTGTCTTAACACTGGGTTCCCAAGTTCCTTTTGCCCCTACCATGTGTGTCTACATGTAATTTCTTTATTTTGTTTTAGTAAGTAATTAAGTAGAAACTGAAGTACATAAAGACTTTCAAGGGAATTCAGTAAAAAATATCGATATTGTTCAAGTTTAACAGACGAATATTAACTTTTCGCCGCTTGTCTGTTCGTCACTTTTCACTCAATTATCAATATTGATGTGTTAAATACCACACATTGTTGCGGAGTTGAATGACGCGATTTATTTTATTACCAGCGCTAGAAAAAAATATGACTATTGTATAGTTTAATTACATCAATCTCAATATATAAAATTGGTGCGTATTTAACAAGAGTCAAATTTGTGTTTTCCTTAGGGTCCTATATTCGCTTTATGCGAGGTGTTGCTGCCCTAAATTTCCAATTTTTTTTTCGATTGTGAGGATTTGCTGTTAGCCCTAAGCCTACCGAAAGAAGGTACTCTGTCCCTAAGACGTGCAAGCACTACGTGGCTGCTTGAGAGGAGGTCGACGGCGGCAAGGGCGCCCCATGTGAGACTCGTTTCTAATTATATATTAAACTTATTATATATAAATTAATATTTATAAAATATATATATAGATTACAAGCCATCCCGAGATAATAAAGATGAAAGGATAGGGCATGTTCCATCAAGACCAGGACGGTTTGTGTTTATAACACTTAAAGGTTGGCACTTTAAAGGTCATTAAACAGTGTATATAATGAAAGTTTATTATACTTTTAAGGGCAAAGTAAAACTATAATATTTTTTACGCAATTTCCTACATATAGCAGAGGCGGATATGAGAACCAACTGTTAACACACTCCATTTCTACTTTCCGCCGAATTTTCGAGACGTTACGTGTTGAAGTTCGGAGTTTAACGCCGCGTTTTGTCGCATCATCTGAGAGAAGGAATGAAAATATGAGCTAATTCAATACCGGAAGTAAAAAAAGAACCGCGTTTACAGTCACACGCTCAATGCTTCAATAATGTTGTTAAGTTAGATACTTATTCGCCATCTATATGAAACCATGACGTATAAGGTCTGACCTTCGACTTTGTATTCCACAAACATATTGTTTTAAGGCAAAGTAGAATAATTGATATGACGGACGTAAAATTTCGAATATGGAAACAAGAATATTAGACTTATCATCGTTTTGGTGGCGAATTTGGAATTTTTTTTACCGATATATATATATATATATATATATATATATATATATATATATATATATATATATATATATATATATATATATATATATATATAGAGAGAGAGAGAGAGAGAGAGAGAGAGAGGTATTACATTCCTGTAAGTAAGCTACTTTTACCTCATAAGAACAGTATAAAATAAATAATAAAATTCGCTACAATAGTCACCACAGTTACTGCTATTATATAACTTCACAGCCATTATGTTTTCTATGTCCATAGAATAATAATGTTACTCAGTAGAGAATTTAACTCCCAAGCGAATGATTGAATATCGTTGTTTTTATCTTTTACGCTTAAGATTGCGTTGTAGACTGAATATATCAGTTGTATGTTAACATATAGATCTCGAGCTGTGGAGCTACCAGCTTCGCGCTTTATCACTGTAAGGAAGGCATAGGACACTTATAGAAACTTGTTGAAGAACGGAGATCTTAACAACAGAATCTCTTTACTTTCCTGATTTTATCAAAGCTAAAGAAAGTACCAGTAAACACTCAAATAAAAACTATTTTAATATAACAACCACAGATAAGGTAATAAAAATATCTTCCATCTTGAATTGAACTTGAACAAATCGAGAAACGGAACAAAAGTGTTTAAATCTACACCACTATATTATTACTGCAATACGTCGAAATAACACTTAAAAAATTTCAATTTATTTAAAAAAAAAACAGTAGCGTATTGATTAAAATATATAACTTTCTAATAAGCATGCTTCAATTCGTTAACGTTTCGCCGATCGTGTGTAGAATAATTTATATTAACTACAAACAATCAAATAACAACTTTATTGGCTTGTATTAAGGTTTAATATATATAATTCATTGTATAATGCAGTCAAATAGTGCCTCTGGCTGCAATGTTCTTATTTCCCTGCGGAATTAGTAGAAATGTAGAAACGTCAGTTATAATCAAAATATAGTTTGTCAATATTTAATGCTTTTTTGATCGCAAAAATAGATCGTTGAAGCTGTCGTGGCGCAGCAGTTCACAATTCACAGTAAGTCAGTGATTGAGTGTAAATTTTATGATTGTGGGTTCAATTTTCCACTTGTATGTATAAATTATTTTCTTCCTGGTTGTGGTAAAGAAAACAAAGCGCGATATTGTGTTCCGTCACTTAACAATCAACATCTTGAAAGTTGGTAAACGGAGTGTCTTAACACTGTTTAGATTTTCCCTGTCACTGACCTTGTAGCTGTTGCAAAAATGTATGCGATAGAAATCTATGTAAACCAATGTAAAAGAAATTACTTTATGATCAAATATAATTTCTACAAGGAACTAATATATTTTGAATATTAATAGTGAAATAAGAAAAAATATGTTTAATCTACAAAATTAAGTCACACGCTATTGTTAGCTTACAACTTCTTATCAAAATGAAATCGACACTGAACAAAATTACGTAACCCTGGGACAAGTTGTAAATTTTTTGATTATACACGATATAGTTTAAGTTGCAATTTATTTCAAAGAAATGTAGGGAACGGAAGTATACCAATGGGAACAGAGTGTCTCTACACTATGTGCAAGATACAGCGTAAATCTGTAAAAACATATGTTTCTGTACGTTCTATTATATTTATATTGATTCTATTATATTTATATCCATTTTTATGACAATCCGTTAAGAAATTAGTGGTTCGTAAAAAATACTTTTAACGCTATGAATTATCTGCTAACCAAGTTGTATACAGAAATATTTTTGGCTATACTCACTATAGTTTAGGAGTGAAGACTCCAGTGAAATTTAAATTTTTATATTATTTTCTTGTCTGATAAGTCTATTCTGTCTTCAAAATAGGCGGAAAATAGAAAAATAGAAAGGTGTATTCTGTCTCTTTCTGTGTTTGTTTTATTTAATATTTATATATATTTCTATTCACGCAACTTAAATTCTTTATTAAAAAAAAGAAGTTAAGTTGGGTGAATAGAAACTTGACAGAATCTATTTTTGCGAATACAACTAGATTAAATGTCGAAAACTTGATTTCAATCTCTGAAACGCAGTCGTAAACCCCGTACACTTGTTGTTCACAAACAAATATCGTCAGAAACAGCTTTAGTTTTGAGCCTATTCCAAAAACAAAGTTCCAATTTCTAATAGCGATCACAACTGTAGAAGTTTTAAAAGTAATTAGAAATTTGTGTCAATTGTAATTCAGTGGGTATTATACGATTTCAAATGTAAGCAAAGCAGATTTTTCTTTTAGGTAGGCAAATAGAACATAGAGTCAGAATATTTCTCCGTATTGCGTCCGATTTCGAGGCACTGTATTTTGAATGGCGGAACTCTCTTTCTCTCTTCTTTCTCTTTTCAGAATAGGATAATTAAAAAAAGTTCTCGGAATGAGAACTGAATTCATATATATCGTGTTTCTCTATCCATCCCTCCTGTGTCACAATAGCTTCAAAAATTAAATTATTTTCATTAAAGTGAATGAGTGTTCCATAACTAAATTTTACACGCAAACCTATATTGCATATAACTATTTAGACCCAGAAAACAAAGTTTTTTTTCATCTTCACGCGCTATCCCGCGATATAGGCAGAAGGAGCTTAGAAAACTAGTTTAAGGCATTCCGTTCCATTCTTCACTTAAATGTTTTAATAGTATATAATTTAAATAGTTACTATACAATCCTAATATTAATAACTAGCTGTCTAGCTATTAATAACGATATGCATTGCAGCCAAAAAAAAGCTTTTTTAAAACTTAAATTGACGTTTTATAACCATTATGGAGTAAACTTTCACAAAATATTTTAAATATAATAATATTGAGTTCTAATAAAAAGACTTCTCTCACTCATTTCTTTGAATTAAAAAAAATACAAATGCTTTATTGCGTTTTTTATTCCTATAAAATACATATTTGATAAATGTAAATATTAAGTATAGAATAGTGGCACACCGTCTCACTATAATAATTGTAGTTATTAGTTCGATCTCATGGAGGAATTAATGATTTTAATTTTGAGGCGGTCCAAAAGTACACAATATATAGCTTCTTGCCCTAGGTTTCCCTATTAAACCCTATTTTAGCATGAAATTAAAAAACCTCAACGTATTTGAAATCTGTGACCGTATTTTTCAAACGAATTTTACCCACATTAAGATAAAAAATATAAAGCCTATTTGAACCCGCAATCACCGCTAAATTCGTTAGACTTAAACAAAACGTGCAGTCATTGAAATCATTTAAGATAGACCATTATCTATTGAGATGCAGTGCAGTTGAGAGCTCTATACTTCCAGTACAGAAACAGAGGGGAAAATACAATCGCATTTTGTATTTTGTAGGTCAAACACTAGAACTTCTGTGTCGATGACGGACTATGAAACTGTACAGCAAAATTAAGGTTTAAAACTTGATGGAAATGATTTAATGGAAATTAGTTTTCAATTTTAATTTCTTTCTTTTACAAGAAAATATTGGTAGAAATCTTATGATGATGTAATGACAAATCTTTGTGACGTTTATTATAAACAGTTTCACGCTTTATCCCGCATTTGGCAGGGTGGGCAGAGGGAAGTTGGGAACCTAAAAGTCTCACGCTTGTGCCCTTGCACTACGAATCTTAATCATCCTTCAAATCTTTTGAATAATAAAGTGGCCTAACAAATGCTAATTAAATAATGAAAAATTATAAAAGTACAGTGGATTTATTCGTACGTATTCATTGAAATGAAATATACCTAGTTTCGATTTAATTATCACCAATTTTTTTAAGCTACACCTTTCTCCACTCTTCATCCATTTTAGGACACTCTAGACATTAAGTAAACGAACTGACAAATAAATTTATAAAATACAAATAAAATCTGCTCTTTTACGTTGTTTGTAAATTCTACGGTTCTTGGTAATACATATAATTAATATAATTTTTAGTGCAGTACGTAGAAGTACTTGTAGAAGTTATTTCAGGTGATGTGGGTTGGACAACTATAATATTTTCATTTGCTCGCTCGAGGTAACGAGACAAAGAATTCGATGGAAAATGGGGGAATGTGCTGCATTTCCTACCATAAGCTAAAAAAAATCTCAATGAGGCCTGACGTAGAGACCTGACAGAATCTACTATCTCCTTACTTTCCTTCTTTTATCAAAGCTAAAGAAAGTGTATCAGTAAACACTTAAATAAAAATTATTTTGATATATCAACCACAGATAAGGTAATAAAAATAATGACATACCCTCCATCTTGAATTGTTGTAGGCATAAACAAATAGAGAAACGCAACAAAAGTTTAAATCTACACCAAGTTTACAGTTTGACTGTAACCGACAGGTTGTGGGTTCGATCCCCACTCGAGGAAATGAAATATTTAATATTTTCAATTTAAATATTTAATGTTTTCATTTACTTCGCTCTGGTAACATGGTAAAACGCGACGTTGAGTTCCGCCACTCATCACGCAATGTTTCAAATTCGGTGGAAAGCGGAGAACGGATGTGGAACAGTGTCTTGACACTAGGTTCCCAAGTTCCTTAAGCTTACCCTGCTAAGTGCGGGATATAGCGTCATTGACTCAATATTCTTAATATACCTATTATGATAATTTATAATTATTTTGAATTAATTTAGATAAAGAAAGAAATCTATATAACTGATTTACATTAAAAACACGTATAGTTATACTTTAGAAAGAGATTGGTATCACAGAAATTCTTATTTAGCATACAAATATTTTTTTTATTTATCACTGTATTTACATATTTATATATACTGCATTGTTGCTTATGAAACACTATAAAATATTGTTACAAATGTATTTTAAATGGGACACTTTATCGCGTATTGTTAAGTTACAATGGCGCACAACTAACACGTAAGAAAGAACAAAATAATATATAAGGTAGATTTTTTAATTTTATCCAAAGTATAGGCAGGGGGATAAAGTGCAATACCTTTTTAACCGACATTAACTCGTTCTGCCACTGAAAATCAAAATTCGGTAGAAAATTGTGAACGGAATGCAATGAGCATACGTATCGTAATGAGATCAAAGTTTCTTAACACGAGTTCAGTACTTTTTAAAGCATAAGTAAATATGTGGATTATTATTACATTTCTCGGTAGAAGATGAGTACTATAGGTTATATAAGTTATAGAACTTAGTTTTATTTACAACATCACTTTTTAGTTTTACAATATTATTCATAAACACATATTCTTTATAAATAGCGATGGTATATAGATTAATAACATTTACTAAAGTAATTTTAAATGTTACTCTAACCTTTCAATTGACATTCAGCAAGTCGAGAATAGACTTAAGTAATTAGCAAGTAAATTAGATTAAACAAGTCTCAAATAAAATTCGTTTTTCAATACTAATTTAGGTTACTTAATCGTAGAGACATAAAAAAAAACACTCCGCTCTTATTTCTTTGTCGAATTGTATATTTTGCTAGTATCTATTTTAAAGAAGCCGTCGATGCGAAATGCCTGATGATTATAGATTTTCATTTAGTGGAATAAATTAGTTTCATTTTATCGCTCTGGTGTCAGCCGGCCACTGAAATGCACAATTTTAGGAAAAATAAACGGAAAGTGTAGAAAATCTTTCTCTATCTCCTGCCAATACTACTACATATTTTCGAACAATTTAGCGAATAGTGAATTTAGAGGCCTGTCATGTTGCAAAGGCACAAGCATGTGACCTTAACCTCGACAGGTTGTAGGTTCGATCCCCAATCCCTCGAGGAAATGAAACGTTTAATATTTTCAATTTGAATATTTAATGTTTTCATTTCTTCGCTATTGTAACAAGGCAAAGCGCGGTGTTAACTTCTGCCACTCAATACGGAATGCTTCTAATTCGGCTAAAAGTGGACAGAGTGTTTTAACACTTGGTTCCCTAGTTTCCTCTGTCTACATCGCCATGTGCGGGATACAGCTGAGTGAGAGTCAGCAAGAAACTTCGTTATTCACAATCGGCTGATTTTGAAACATTGCACGTCGAGTGACTTTTAACGCTGAGCCTTGAAATTCTCCATACTAGAGAGAAGCTATACAGCAATTAATATATGATTTCTTCATTCGAACATCGAATATACAATGATCGTGTCTACTGCTTACTAGTGTGCCTTTGCGCTATAAATGCCTTTTTTCTTTTATATATTGGATTAAAAAAAAATAATATCCCCCCAAATTCAATATTGAACCTCTAACCACAGCGATCAATTAGATTTGCTTGGCTGCTATAGTTTGAATAAAAAAATATTTTTCACAAATGTAGTAATCCCTGGTCGTTTCTCTTACGTTAAAAGTACCTTTCGTACGCTTATGCAGAAAATTGACCTTTATTTTATGTAGAATTTATGCATTCATGAAACTAGCAAAAGCTTCCAAAACATGTTTACAGAATGTTTAATGTTC
>DWMZ01001599.1:0-15965 GCA_018249855.1 Eueides tales michaeli
AATATATATATATATATATATATATATATATATATATATATATATATATATATATATATATATATATATATATATATATATATATATATATATATATATATATATATATATTTAAAAATGTATATTTTATATATTACAGGAAGAGTGTTAAAGCAGCCTTATTTTTGCTACCCATTCTAGGCTTATCAAACGTCTTTAGTATATTTGATATATCTATATACGCTAACATATACCTATTCATGGCATTTTGTTATACACGTCAGTTCGTCAAATCTTTTCAAGGCTTTTTTTTAACACTTATTTATTGTGTTGGTAACGAAGAGGTGAGTACTTAATATGTAATATTTTATAATTTATAAGACTTAGCATATAATACTTCATTTTTTAAAAATAGTTAACATTTCATTCGATTATTTGAATTATTTACGTATGTACATTTTAGACATACCTATCTACAAGTTCATATGTATTTACGTACTCTTTGTTTGGTTTACATGTCAGGTTAGGACCGTAGTATTGCGCAGAATGAGAAGATTTTTCGCAGTGCATATAGATAGATTAAACCGAACACGTTGGTTGCATCCTCGTCAACAAGCGACAAATCCTATATTGGCAATGTACGTATCGTAAAATTGGATTATGTAAGTTATGATCTTATGACATGCCTTAACTTCGCTCCAACTTTTGTGGGAAGTGGCGGTTCGCCACCAATATGTTATACAATATTTTTTCTTCCCCATTATGTATATCTGAAAATGTAAATTTTCTAATTTATCTTAAACACACTTATTTATTATTGACATTCTTAATAAAGATTTTGATATGGTAGATTAGAGGCTTTATAAATTGAATTCAAATGATTAAGATTCATTATTAATGCTATTTATTAACATAGATATAGTTACAAAGTAAGTAATTAAAATGTGATACCTCTCACCATCGTGAATACATGTTTAGGTCACCAACGAGCACCGCGACACCTACGTTGGGTGAAGACATCACATTTCGGTAACTTTCCCACCAATAAAATTTTAATTGTTTTTTCTTTAAAATTATTTTTGCTTTGTTTGTTTTGTCTTTGATTGGGATTCATTAGAGACCTTGTTATACAGTGGACCTGCGGTAATCCGACTACCATTTTGTAGGCTAGTCGAATTTGTCGCATTATAGAGTACGCAAGACCGGACTATTTTTAAAAGAAAGAATACCTTGTAATCCAACAAATTGCAGATCCAATCATAAAACTCTATATTTAAAATTAAAAACACAATGAAGTGAAGTGAAGTGAAAGTCCTCTCTAATATAATCGTTTTTCTATAGAATCAGGCGCAAATTCTTGTAAAATCGACTGTAACGGACAGTTATTCTTTATGTTGACAATGCACCTTTTATAATTTATTAACTTTAAAAAATCTACACTAATTAACTACAAAAAAACTTAATTAAATACTAACTTAAATTGTTATGTAATATTTGCATAATACCTGTATTTTTTCAGATTAAATGAACATCAGAACTCTGAAAGTATTGTATTTGAAACTTCATTCTCAGAATTACATTTTCCAAGACATGTGGATTCGGATGTAGAGGATGTTCACTGAGACGACGTGTATATTGAAATCAGGTTTAATTAGCAAGACCAGAACAATGTGCTTTAATAATAAGTAAAAACCCAAAAAATATATTTATATGATTCAGATTATTTTGTGTTTAATAATAATATAAATTATTATTTTAATGGCAATAAATAAATAAGACTAGTGCAAAAAACTCTTACATAAATGGTACTAATCATAAAATAGTTATAAATAATGTTCAATTTTTAAAGTTTAATTTCTTGTATGCTAGAAGTGTATTATTCAAATATTTTCAAATATATATATAATATAATATTATAATTTTCGTAAAATTTCGTGTAAAATTTTCGTATTTATTATTAGGATTCTTGAATATTTTCTATCTATCCCACGCCCATAAAGTGCCCTAAATATTTTTCTTTTTCTTTTCTAATTTTTCTGCGATCAGTCTGAAAAACAAAATGGCAGCCCGATAAATATTTTAAGCTTTATGTTTTAGTGCAAATAAATATATGCTTAAAAAAACTACTATTTTGAATTCACAAGCAGACACTTACATCGAAATTAGGTGATTAGAAATGCATGTGATTACAGGCTGTAAGATAATCTTTCCGTTTTGTAATTTAAGCCACGCTTCTGTAGATTTTTGTTATATCGTATAAAAATAAAAATTAAGACATATCTAAACTGAAGTTTTTAACTTTACCAAAATAATACATTTTACCAATTTATTAAATTGTCAGAATTATATATATATATATATATATATATATATATATATATATATATATATATATATATATATATATATATATATATATATATATATATATATATATATTCTATTTTATTTACACAGCTTTATCATGGATCAGAAGTTAAACGAACCAATAAGGCGATCAACCTTTTGGTTTTCATTCAGGAAAATATTATGCATGTAAGTATAGCATTTGTTAGTTTTTATTGGCAAATTGAGTAAACTGTACCTAGCTAGTTAGTCGTGGACTTAATAAGCTTAAGATGAAATTTGTAAAAAGATTTCATCTGATGACTTTAGAAAATTCTTCATGTATAAATTCTAATATTATTCTTAGTATAATTCATACAATTTTATTTATATTTTATATAATACAAACTTATTTTATCTTCTATTGACCTATACATAATGTTCAAAATAATACATATCTAAGATTCGCTAGTATAACTTGAACTTTACATTTGTATAATTTTACTATAATGTGTGTTAAATATACAAGATTATATTTAATATTTTTCATTATTTTTTGTTTGACCTACATATTAACTCAAAATATTTCTTGTTTGATATAGATATTATGTATATCAAAATATATTTTTTTATTTTGTGATTTATCTTTAATTTTATGTTTAATTAAAAAAAACAGTAAATAGACCTTCATTGTAGTTTAATGTTAATGATTTTTAATAAAATATCTAATTTTAGAAGAACTGTATCTAATGTTTAAAAAGCGTAGTGGTCTTATGTTTAAAATGAATCTCATCAAATAAAATGGCAAAAAAAAATGTTATTATGTGGAAATAGAAACCTTAAACAAACATATAGACAAATAAATGTATTATATTATTTATTAATATTTGAATTTAATATATGTTTTTAAATTTATTATTTTTTTTATTAATATATTTTCATTCTTTATTATTTTTTAATAGGCTATAATATAAATAAGTAATAAATATTTTAGTAGTAATGAGTAAAAATTAACGTTTAATTGGGTTAAGATTGAGCAAACCACTAATGTATATATTAAATCAAAAAAGCTCAAAAAATAGTACGCTTTTTCAAAATAGGATATCCTTGTATATATTGCTAAGTTTGCTTAACCTAAACATTTACCGTCACCGTTTTATAATGCTTTTTGACAATTTAAGCCAAACTGAACATACTGAAAGCAATGTCAATTTTCAATTTTAATATATAAAATATTAATTTGTGTTAAATTAATACAGACAGACAAAAACTTTAAAAATGGTTATTTCGGGCACAAGCAAACAGATAAACATACAGAAAGATAAACAGAGGAAAATTAAAAATGTTATATTAGATACTATTATAAAATATTATACCTACTATTATATAAAGAAACGTCAATTATGTTTTTTTTCATAAATCTTCCAAACTATCATTTGGTTTACGCGATGTACTTTCAATAACATGGCGGAGGGTCTACTAAAAAGCAATAAGTTATATTTTTCACTCTTTCTTTTAAGCTTATCGAGTCTTTTTATGTTTTAATTTTGTCTATTTCAAAAATATAGTTAGCACAAAAGTAACCGAACATTTTTTTTATGTATTGCCAAATTACTTTGAAAAGTTCATCATAAAATAGCTTATTCGTTTCAAAAAGCTAAATAGATATATGGTCTACTTCTCTTCCAAGTTCTATATTTCATTCCTTTACTTTCCACATTACTTTCTTTATGAAAGCCGATTTTATCCCACGCATCCAATTTCATGTCATCTGACGTCTTGATTGGTTTCGACTATTGGAATATTTAAAAATAACTTTCGTTGACCAACTGTTTTTTACGTCTCAAATAATATTTTATGGATTTAAATAATATACATGTAAACAATTGTTTAATTGTAATATCATAATAATAAAAAAACAAATAAAATATCTGAGACAAATTGAAACTAATGTATTTTTCCATAACTAAATCCAAATTATATATATTTCCAAATTTTAACATATTCCCAATTGAAAGACGAACAATTTAATTTGCAGTGCATATATAGTAAAACTCAAAAGTAACTAAATTTACATATGGTATTTGATTATAATAGTAGCGCTAACGAAATAAATGAATAACCTCATTTTATTTTTACAAGCAACCAATGTACCAATGCTTCAATGGATGATTACTTAGATGACAACAGCTCTGCCATAGCAATGGTAGCTCGTGAGTAAGTACCCTTTATTGGTATGTAAATGGCAAATATTATTTTATGGACAGTTTTAAAAAGAAAATTAGTTATTATATAAATAGTCTTACGTACTTAGATTTTTATATAATAATGTGATATAGAGAATATGGCTTGTTAGGAAGCACTATCGTAAGTCTCACTTTAAATACCCAATGGACTATGATACCGCGTGTTCGACCCGTTATAAAGTGATCCTATAAGCCTTATAGGCTTATTTTCTTTAAGATATGGAACTCCAAAAAGTAGGAAATAAAATATTCAAATATTACTGTATTACTTTTGGATTTTTTAGTGAATCTGAAATCGAAGCCGGAAGACAAGAAAAACCTCCACGAAGATTTGCTATTGGACCGAATTTGCCAAGCTTCTTGAATTGCTTGTAAGTTAACATTATAAAAGACATTTTGTCCCAATTTTCACTTAACTAAACTTTGATAAACAGAATGCCACATTATAACATTTAGGTACAGGAACTAAAATATTTATTATTACATCTGGACCCTTGGCTCTGGTATGTATGTGTTTAATTAAATTATTTTATTCATTTTCAATTTTTCAAATCAGAATCTCAGGGTATTTGAATTGAAAAAGTCGAGACATATTACTTATTTCTCACCATAGCTTTATCAATATTTTAGAAGTCTTTTATAAATATTTTAAATATCTTTTAATTAAACGAGAAGCGTTTAATTAAAAGATTTTTTTAAAACTCATTTAATTAAGTCTATTGATGTATATAAATATTTGATCATAAAATTTTATAAAACATATAGGTATGTGTATTATATAACACCAATTTGCTCAAGTATAAAAATGAACTGAACTTATGTAACTTATAATAGATTTAACAGACGCTGCCGTAAGAACGCAACTCAACGAGAGGAAGACGCTAATTTAGCAAGGCTCGGGTGAGTCAAATATATTAAACATATAGTATAAATGTTGGGTGCATGATATGTCAGGTTGTGTATTCTATTCTCACTCGAGGAAATAAAATATTTTATATTTTGAATTCTTCGCACTGGTAACAAGATAAAGCGCGGGGTTGAGTTTCGCCACTCAATACATAACTTCCAGAACTCGGCAGAAAATGGAAACGGAAATGTCTTAATCGGTACAAAGTGTCATAACACAAGGTTCCCTTTGCCTTGCCTCCTATGCGCGGGATACAGCGTGAAGCTAAACAAAATATTTACTCATTACCACAGAGAAAAAAATATTTGTATACCTATATAAATTGTGTAAATAAAGTTAACAATACAAGAAATTAGAATTGCTTGTTTGCTATATGTTAAAACCGGAATAGGTGCCCCATAATAAAATTAATATAAATTGCGAAAACACTCCTAGTTTTTTGTTACCTAGGCGATTTTTTTGCAGTGGACGCCAAAAATGCTTGAAAATATAAAATGTAAATATTGCTCTGTAACTTTATAAGAAGCAATCACTTAAGTTTTATTTTAATACTGTTGACTGAATATTGGAATAATAACACATTGAAAAGACAATAGTTGGTAGATGCCAATAATAAACGTTTATTAAATATTTATGCATAGCTTCACGCTGTATCCCTAGCGGGGTAGGCAGAGAGGACGGAGTTCAGTATCGTAAATACTGTGTTTTAAAAGGTCAACCGAGGTCTCCTCCTCTTCCCTCTTTTACCACTCACTTTTCCTTTATAAATCGTTTTTGCTATTTTATCATCACTCATTCGCTCGACGTGCCCAAATCACCTAAGAACGTTCTTCTTGATTCTCACTGTGACATACACGGTAGTATCTACCATTCTGTGTATCTCGTCATTGGGTATGGGATCAGCTAAACTGACTCCGCATATACTACGAAGAGATCGCATCTCCATTACATTCTTCTTCTGTAAAACCCACGTTTCGCTGCCGTATAACAAAGTCGGAACCAATACTGCATTATGTAAAGCTAAACGCGCAGCTATACTGACGTTTCAACAATGCAACTGAGGCACCGTTAACTTACTCTGTTACTGGCAACATTACGCCTTTCCACATTTGGTATCTTCCGTCTCTACTGAACATGGGAAGTATGTTATATATACTACCTCATTCATTTGCTCTAATATCTTATCATTTACGCTGATTTTGCATTCCATCCTTTCTTCACTTCTTTTCAATATCAAAACCTTCGTCTTATTCGCATTCAGGATTGAATTTATTTGCACACCCTTTTCCAAAGTGGTAACCCATGCCTGCAATTCGCTTACTAGTGATACAATAAGCACTGCATCATCTGCGTACAGCAGGTATGCATGTTCAAGTTACTTTCACTCCCCTGGCAATTTATTTCACTCCTTGAAGGCAGCTATCCAAATACAAATTGAACAACCAAGCTGACGTGGCCCAGTCTTGTGTAATTCCCGATATAATGTTAAACCATGCCAACTTCTACTCCAACAAGTGACATGCCAACTCCTACTTGCACGCAGGCTGAGTGATCTTTGTATAGAGACTTTACAGCCTGTAGCCTGTCCACATTATACCGGGGCAGTATTTCTTATAATCTCTTTTTTACAACCCTATCAAACGCCTTTTAAAAGTTCACAAAAGCACAAAAAACTTTTTAGCTTACTGTCAAAAATGTTTACGTGATCATGCGGATGGGAAAGATCTGATCCATTTATCCTCTTCCAGGCCAAAAGCCTCCCTGAACTTCCCACAACAGTCTTTCGGATCTATCTTACATTCGTCTCGCCTAATATTTAGCATAAATTTTACTATCCAAGCAAATAAAACTGATAGCCCTTTAGTTCGTGGCGTCTATCTGTGAACCTTTGCCTTTATACAAAAGCTCGATGACCGCCTGGTACCTCCTCCGATATCCAGCATAAATTGTATTAAAACCAGAACATGTCTAAAACGCATGGCCCTTTGGTTGGCCCTTTTTTATTTGATCATTATGGTAGTAGCTCCATCTGCTCCTGCTGCCTTACTACATTTCAAACTTCGTATTACACTCTCAACTTCTTTTATACTGATTTCTCCATCTGCTACATCAAGAATCAGCGTTTCGCGGTTACTTTTGGAGGCGTTATTACATTCGTACATTTCTTTCTTTGTTCTTTCTCTGAATTTTCACGCTTCATCTTTATCAGTACTTCCGTTTGTTGTTTCTGCAATTAATACTCTTTTACCCGAGGCTTTATAATCTTGCCATGCTTTCTGCTTTCTTCTTACAGCATCTTTCAATTCATCATCCTACCATCGCCAGTTGTGCTTTTTGTTAAACCCTCTTTTCCTTTTCCCACCTCTGCCGCCACTTCCGTCATACCATTCCTAACGTTTTGCCACCATACTTCAATGTTGCCATTTCCAGATTCACAGCTGTCTAACTTTGAAATGCTTTCTTGATATTCTTCTCTGATTGGTAGATCTTGAAGCTTCCAGCTTCTCATGCGATAATTCGGCGCCAAACTTGGACAACCAGTGCCGCTCCGCTAGCCTGCGAACAGACCCATTATATTATATATTATATATAACCCAATATGTTATATTTAATGTTTATTAAATAGTTTTTATTTATTTATTTATTTATTTTTTTAATTGCACAACCTACTCATGTCATCTTTTTTATACAACTCCTATAACCAAAGGTTGCCTGGAAGAGATCGCTTCAAGCGATAAGGCCGCCTTATTGTACATTTTTGTTCTTTTTTATATAGTCTGTATATTTAATATGTTTTGGTGTGCAATAAAGTATATTGTAATGTAATGTAATTATCTAAGACTAGATAATGGTCTGTTCCCAGTTCAGCACCCCTAAACACTCGCGTGTCCATAACTTGACTTCGAATACGCTGATCTACAAGGAATGGATCAATCATACTTTTCTCTTCAGTTCACTCCCATGTGCACATGTGAATTTGTTTGTGGTCAAACATCGTGTTTGCCACAAATAAATTCTTTTCCTCCCAAAAATAAGCTTTCCAGCCTTTTTCTGAGGATATCGGCGCATACGCCGTTAGCAAGAAATCTCTTGTTATCCTTATATTGAAGTGTACTCATAGCAGCCTCGGGTTGATCGTCTTGTGTTCTATCCTTGCACTAACCAATCCGCCTACACCTTTACTCTCCGTCCCTCGCTCTCTGGTACGTCGGGCCAGAAAGCTACCCGGTAAATCGGTCGTGTCACTGCATGGGTCTCATGGATCTCTGTCACTCATCACATCTAATAATTCATTCGTCTTTTTTTCCATCCCATCTCTTACATTCCACGTATCTTCCTCTTACAGTCATTTAACGTATTTTTAAAGAGCATGTTCATCTGTTCATTATTTAGAACGCCTAAGCGTTCTTTTCAATCTGTTCATTTTTAATATGCACTGCATTTTATTTTCGAACACTTCCGTAAGCGTGCAAATACATACACCTACAGCGACATCTCACTCGCATGCACTCATCTTTTGTATGTAAGGATCGTTACCCGAAATTAAAAAATATTTTTTACATACTAAATTATTCCTTAACTGCATGGGATAAGAATTATAAAAGTAATAAGTATTTAATTTACTTATGCAAAAATTTCAAATTTTGAAGTGGAAATATTAAATACGTTGAATCATTTAAACACGCCACAGCGTCACATATAGCGGCGTCTCACTCACTCTTATCCGGTTGCATCAACTTCGATCGTCTGGTAATACTTTATTTGTAACTCCGTCCTCCCACCGTTCCGGACACGGCGTGTTAGGTGATGGTCCCCAACGCCGCATTCGTCTCCACTTATCACACAAGCAAGGACGCACTGGTGCGCGTCGCCTTGGGGGGGCGTCCTAACAGTGCGTGCTCACATAATGCACATCGTGGCGGATGCGAACGTTGCAACCCTTTAGATGGCTGGCATGGGTCGCTGTGAACAATGCTTCCATCGTGGACCTATGAACTATAAATATTTATTATTCATGCTTTCAAAATAAAGTGCGTAAGCTAAACAGTGACATGGTGTCTCTCACCTTATTGCATTTGAATCTTCTTTCTTTATAAAGAATTCAGTATCTCTGAACCGAAAAGTATTAATTGGGAGGAATTTTCGGAGTAAATCGAGTCTAATTAATGTATTCCAATGAATTATTCCTAATTCTCCAAAATTACATCATCTTTATGGATGAAATAAAAAAAAATACTACGCGAATGGCACTGTCGGTATTTATAGGACTTTGAATCCATTACTCATTCCCCTTTTTCTAAGGAGACCTACATGAGTAAAAAAGAGCTAATCCTTGTTATTGCTTATAGCAAGAATAAACCTTGGCATACTAGCCATATAACTGAAAAAGATCGATGCCACATAGATATTAATTAAAAACGTGAATAAGAAAACGGGATTTGCTACAATAAGTTGCGTGACCAAAAATTCCACGTACAAACATATTGGTCAATTTTATTAATGGCCAAAAATATTCTATCGACAGATAGGTTATATCGGATATTTTTAAGAAGAATCGTGCATGCATCATTTTTTTATAAAATTTATCATATTGGTTGGTAAAAAATGACTATGTCCCTTTTTAGCTAAAATTCCAGATACAAACATATTGGTTGATTTTGTGAATGGCCAAAAATATTCTATCGACAGATAGATTAAATCGCATATTTATTTGTAACAAGAATCGTACATGCATAATTCTTCTTAATTTTGTCATATTGGATGGTGAAAAATGGCTATGTTCTTTTTTTAACCAAAATATTAGGTTGTGATTTAGTCAAAAGATAGTCAAAATAAAATTTAGATCACACAATACAACACCTCATGACTTTCTGTTAATCATGTATAATTTAATGTACATGTATAGGCATTTTCTTTATTCATTATTATAGATTGGTACACCGACAAATTAAGAAAAGAATATCGCTGAAACGAAGTAAATTAAGTTGAATACTAAGTTAGTCCCGAAAAATAATACTGACAGAAATACTAATTTAAATAAGCAAAGTCAGAACCTATAGATAAATATTATTTTCAATAATAGCGATGAAAGTGTAGCTGATTTATGTGAAAAGAAAAAGTATAACTATTATAAAATAAACGAGTGTCAAACGTTGATAAAATACTGTATTAGAATTATTTTCTTATCCAATTCTTAAAACCAAATTAACAATATTATAACAATTCAAAGCAAAAATGGTTTCACAGAAAGTTAAGAGCAATTAATAATTTAAATCCAAGGTTAAATTCGCTAAGCTAAAAAAATATTTAAATAAAATTTGATTTATTTGAACTAGAAATCTTTTTCAAAAAGTGGAGCATCTATCCCAGTTTCACACCATGCGTAGTAGCTTAAAAGCAAACACGACATGGGTTGACGCTGTGTTATAATTTAAGCACTTCACATAATTTCCAAATAAACAAAAAAATACAACGTAAATACTCAGAAATAAACACCAAAATGTAATTTGTAAAAACAAAACGCAGTATAAAATAAAAATATTTAAACATCAATAAAATTTAAGGTTTTATTGTCTCGTTATATATGATATATTCTTAAAATCTGTACCGTAATATGGTAGGTATATACTTTATTATTGTTATAGGGCTCGACTCAGGAACTACAATGACGATTCTGAAAGTCCCTTATGGTAACTATACCTTATTTTTATTATTATTAGACTTTAAAGCGGTAAATTATGAATAATTGTATAATGATTACAGCCGATTTATAAGCAGTTTTCTTAAATTTTATCTTATCTATTAACTTAATGATTTTATAGTCACAATCCATACGGAAAGGCTAATTGATCTAAGCGCCATCAATATACAATGTTTAGTATTGAATGTAGGATTATATTGACTTATATATCGTCTTCCTGAAATGTTAAATTTAGTCGCTTAGTAGGTTTTGCCCTAAATAAAAATAATAACCCATTTCATTTAAATCAATTTAAACTTCACACTATACAATTTAAATTTCACACATACTAAAATCAAAAATCAAAAGGGCTTAACTTTTGAATAGCCAATTAAACTTACCAAATGAAAGATACCACCGGCTCATAAGGCAATTCTGCTACAAAAAGCCGGCAAAAACCTTAACAGTTGCTTCGAAAATGCCTCATTTTTTTCTTTGACTTTGCTTCGTTATCACAATGTTACTAAAAGTTAATCGAGGTATCCCTGTAACGTTTGTAATTCTTTTTTTTATCGTTCTTTTATAACTTATTTACATTTCACATCACGTGGACAGGTACGACGAGCAAACCACTAGACATTCAGTTCACTGTACAGTGAACTAATAATAATAGGTCATCGTACCTGTCATTTTTCAACTATTCATAGTAGATCCGATTAGCTCACTATGTGATGCCAGTTTTAAATAACACCCATGTCTTCCTGTGAGTGCGACATATCCTTGCTAAATTCTTAAAGCTTGACAGTTTTCAATATGAACACCAAAACCGCTTTGAGGTCCTTGAGAACAACTTAGATGTGTATTATCTAAATAACAAAGTCATGAGGAAACATTATTCGTAAGGTAGTCTCACAACGTAAAATACACCGTACCAAAACGGTAACGGTACGGTAACATCATTTCGTTTAAATCGGAATTTCTGAGAGAGATAAACAGTTTCTGTAAACGATTGTACTTCATCAATGAATAACTACAGAAACTGTGAGAACGGGCGGCAGTCGAAAAGTACTAAAGACCACATTCATATGCTGCGACAAATAATCCAGAAGTGGGTAGAGTACAATTTGTAACTTTGCGTAGTATATATGTGTATCATTTCACTAAGACTCTAAAGGTGTTAAAACTCCAAAAGTGCTAAGTAGATTATAGGTACACAAAAATGTTAATGTATCTGTAGAAAAACGTCGCTATGTCGCTCCGAGTAAAGAACTAGATCTTTAATTCTTTTTAACTGCAACGATGGTGAGACAGGAAGATATTATTTCTCCCAAATGCTTTACTGCGACGGTGGAGAATAATTTTAAACTTCAGGACAACTGCAAAACATAGATATGTAAGGTACTCACGATTGTTGTTGATGCCGTATCCTTATACGGCACCAACAACAATCGTGAGTACCTTACATATCTATGTTTTGCAGACGATGTAGTACAACTCGCTAAAATCATGGAAGACCTGAACACAATACTTGAGAATCTCAGTACAGCTTCTTAAAAGCTTCTCAAAGAGCATAAGATAAATATGGATAAATTCATGTTGAATGTATATCTTGTAACCACTCCAGTTAGTATCAAGAAGAATACTCTAAATTTAGTACACAAACTTGTTACTTACTCTCAATGTAGTTATACTCGTATAAAGAGAGTGGCCTAAGTATCATAATTCCGATAACTGTTAATAGAAAGACATTAATCCTATACTCATTTAACCATGTGACCTCGGCATTCATTAGTTTTCCTCCCACGTATCGGGATTTACACTATTTTACCTTTACCTAAAATTATTTATGTTGGCGCTTAGACCTTTTTGCCAGACTTAAAAAAAAATAAGTAAACATTTAATTTATAAATTTGGTCGATGTCGGCTGGTAGTTTTTTCAAAATGATTTTTTTGTTGAAAAACTATAACTTTCAACGGCTCTTTTGTGTAGTTCACAAAATGGCACTTAACGAAATATTACATGTGTTAAGTAGTGGAACTGAATGTCGCGCGTATTTAATTTAAAGTGCGTAAGCGGGAAAAAATACACATTTTAAATATAATTCTCTCGATTAGGAGTCGAACATAACACCAGGTCAGGTAAATTTTGAAATAAATAAATATCAATGAGGAATTCTTATATGCCTTATTTTGTGACTACTATTGTGATTGTGGTTCATCACCACTTGTTCTGATCTTGAATTTTCATATGAATGAAAGAAATTGGCTATATGTAAAATTGGTTAAAGAACGACAGTTTTATGTGATAGCATTATATCAAAACATTGATGAACAATGGAATTTCGTTGAGTTCCGCCTCTCAACACCCAATGCCTCAAATTCGGCGGAAAGTAGGGAACGATGAACCGAAATTAAATATAATTTCGGTTCATTGCATTGGATTGCAAATGGGCTATTTGTAAAGGCGATAGTTCTGGGTACGATAGTTATAATTTAAAATTAATTCTATTATTCCAATGTCGTGACATAACTTACGCCGTTTTAAAATCTGCCACTGAATAATGTCTAGTCTCGACAGCTGCCGGAAAGTATTGAGCGGTGCTTTGATACTAACTTACTTACTCCGCCTACAGCGTTAAATTAGGGAGATGCGTTTAGATGAATCATTTTGAGGCATATATTAATAATCGTAATATAATTTGCATGCACAATATACGTTATATTATATCAATATTTATAAAAGACATGAAAAAGATATTTCGTAACCGAGCTTGTAAATTAATAACACCATTCTCCTAAGAAGTGAGTCTCCAATGCAGTCAAGTGAGATCAAATGAATTACTAATAATTAAACGTATGTAAATGATTTTAGGTGACATAAGGAGGATAATATATCGGAACTATGCAGCATACAATGCCAATACTTATGCGGGTAATTTTTTTTTCTATCAACGGATCTCCCGTAAGACTTTACAAGGGACACATTAATTTAATTATATCATGTCAATTATATTATTGATTGTTCACTTTTTTACTTATTGTTGACAACCGATAATAGCCAATTCAACATTTAACAATGGTATAGTAAAATAGTATAGAGACCTGTCGTGGCAGGGGCGAAAGCGTGTGAGCGTAAAAGCGATAGTGGGTTCAATCCCCACTCGAAGAAATCAAATATGATCTCGAATTAAATATTTAATCATTTCATTCCTTCGCTCTGGTAACGAGGCAAAAAAAAAGTAATGATGAAAGAAAGATGAAAGGTATACTGAGCAACTGTTCTACAAATAATTATCTTATTTATTTTTTACTTCTATTGCTACAATAATTTTTTTTTTCAGCTGTATTCCGCACTTGCGGAGAAAGACCTTGGCAACCTAGTGTTAAGACACTCCGTTGCGTTTCCCATTTATTTATTTAGCTTTTATTCATCTTTACAATGTGTGGTTTATATTATGATGCATAATACTTGGTCATAATTGTTTTTTTTTACTATAAAGCCCCTCTAGGGTAAAAAGCCCCCTCCATGCCTGCTTGTCTTGGACTTTTATAGTTGCCAATTGTGAATAGCTATCTTTATCATTATTTCATCAATCCATTTTTCGCCTTGTTTCGGAGGGACGAAGCCACTTTGTTTTTATAGTGTCCACTTGTTATCCTAGTATCTAGCTAGGTGGCCGGTCCATTTCCATTTTAATGTCATGACATGCTACAGAGCATCTTTGAATTTGGTTTTGTTACTTATGTCTAGATTACTTGTTCTGATTCAGACTGTAGTTTCCTTTTAGGATTTCTTTTTGTGCCCAATACTTTTTCCATGCTATGTACTTCTGTTTACTACATTCTCATTTCTGTTTTTGTCAAATGACATTAGTTTTCAAAGGTAAACAAATTCGGTAACATATTTAATTTTCTTTCCTTCTACGTTAGTAGGAGTTCGGATATTGTTGGGCCTTATTTTGTTTTTTTTAGTATTCATTTCTAGTCCTACTATTTTGTTTTCCTCGACAAAATTTTGAAATATTGTTTCTAGTTATTCCGGAGTTTTGCTATATGGAGGTATATCATCGGCAAATCTTAAATTCGTTAGATGTCTGTCGTGTATGCATACCCCCTTGTTTTTCCAGTCCATATTTTGAAATATATCTTGAAGCACCACTATGAATAACTTTGGAGGGAGCGGGTCTGCTTGTTTTACGTCCCTTTCTATTGGAAACTGTTCTCCTTTCTTTTCCTTTTTAAACGACTTGCGCTTTTCATGTATACATGCATTCCATATAGACGTATGTAAGATGCTGTCAAGCGCTTTCGAATAATCGACAAATGCGATGTAGAGTGATCTTGCGTTTCCCATTACAACTTCCAAATTGTTCTAATGCACCGTACAATATTATTTACATGTACAAATCATATTAACAACTTAATTATTATCTGTTTCAAAATTGACACAATTACACAATTTATTTTTTATTTATATATTAAAATGTCAATCGTTTTACAGCGAACTTACCCGCCAACGACAACAGGCCATGATGGAACCAGTAGCTGGACCAAGTACCGAAAAGTAAGTAATAGAATATTTATTTATGTTTTTCTGAAGTTATTGTTTTCATTAGTGATTTTGGTAGATGAGGAGGTGGGGGAGGGTGTAAGCATTAGGAAGACGAAGTTAAATAAGCAATAATAAAAGTAATTCCGGTTTAGAATAGCAATACGCATGGACAAACTCGACCGGATTATTACCTATGAGGACTGTCGTGGCGGGCAGCGGCACAAGCGTGTGATTGTAACCGACAGGTTGTGGGTTCGATCCCCACTCGAGGAATTG
>DWMZ01001600.1:0-15964 GCA_018249855.1 Eueides tales michaeli
AGCTTTAAGTGTAGGTTATCAAGTCTTTTAATATTGATGAACCTATACTGTATATCTAAGTCTATGAATTAATATATTCAAATTAGAAACTCAAAATTAATGTGATGTGATGGAGAATTTTTTTATTACTTTTTAAATTATCATAAATATCTATTTGTATTCAGGGAGTTGCGGAACCCTAATCCTACCAATATTCTGAGGGACTAAATTGGTGAAAGCTTCCCACGTGACCACCGCTTGAGTTCCCCATATTAACAGTTCACCGCCCCATTGTTTTAATTTCTAAGTTTTCCACTGTTTTAATTTTGCTTTATTCATCGATTATTATTTTATTTATTAATTATTGGATTGGACTGAGGTTGATTATTAACATCGAGCATTTTAATAATAAGCCTCAATCCATAAATTGCAACCATAGATTGAATAGCAATCCATTATTTGAGTAAAACTAGCCAATAATCAACCGAAAGATTGCATTTTCAATCTTTGACATCAACCAACTTTTAGAAGGGCAGAGAGGAGATTAAGATTGAAATTTGTATGAAAATGACAGCTTGTGCGTGCCAATAAACGATGTGTTGATTTTGACATTTGGCTTGACACCATAAACAATCGCAAACTGCAGTCCGAAAAATTTTGGGGTTTACTGTACCATGTTCTCGGATTGTAATATTACACTTATTTCTTATTTAGTTAAAAACGAAGTGAAATTTGTTGAGCGATATTTCCTCAACTGACAGCGATGACAATGTTATAGTGGGCTTGGAGTTACTATCAGATTCGACATGACAAGGAAGGCAAAGGGAACTTGAGGATCTAGTGATAAGAAACACCATTAATTGGGGGGCATTTTCTACCAAAATTGAGGCCAATCACAACATGTTTTTAGTACCCAAGTGACACAAGCCTGTCGTTGCGCAGTGGCACAAGCGTGTGACTGTAACCGACAGGTTATGGGTTCGATCCCCACTCGAGGAAATAAAATATTTAATATTTTCAATTTAAATATTTAATATTTAATTTTTTCGCTCTGATAGTAAGGCAAAAGCGCGGCGTTAAGTTCCGCCACTCAACACACATGCCTCATATTCGGCGGAGAGTGGGGAATGTGAAGTGAAACGGAGTGTTTCATTCGTTGTCTCACACATTATATTGGTAATAATAGAGCTACAAAATTCAATAAGTGTGTCATGAAAATTTTCCGCTACACAACATTCAAAACATGAAAATAACAACCAAAAAGCAGAAGAATTCTTAGATACTCTATCTCTACTACACATACTTAAAAAATACAACAAAGCACAGAAACGTAAAGACGACAATAGCTTACTTACAATAAGAGAAAAATCATTTTATAGACAACTTTAAAAGCCTAATCATTAATTCCAAGACAGAAAGAGTATTCCTACAGAACAACAGTTAACTACATATTGGTCAAATACATGGGAACAGGAATCAAAATATGTGCAATGAAAGTGCTGAATGGATTTTAGAAGATAAAAACAAATACAAAACAATAGACGAAATGAATTTTACTAAAATTACCGAAACCGACATAATGAAAGTTCTACTAAAGTCCATAATTGTAAATCACTAACAATTTATCGGAAAATATTTTTAATAAGTAGAACATACCCAATTTTATGGTGACGGATAAAACATATATGATACATAAAGGTAAATTTTCTTTAGACCCTGCATAATTTATAAAATTCGAACTTCACTTATAATAATATAATTTTTTTTTATAACAAGTATAACATGATTTAATAGCAGAAGAACAAAAAGGATATAGACGAGGCCATGTGGGATACAAGGAACAGCTCATTATAGATAGATTCTATCATTCACATGCATGTTACATCAAAAAACGGAAGTCTACATTGTACTTATATAGATTACAAAAATGCATTTAATACCTCATAGTTGGTGAATGTAAATATTAAAAATATATGAAATAAATGTGACAATCATAAAAATCTTTAATATCATGTCTCAATGAAAAACCACTTTGCAGCTAAATTATAATAATACTACCGTCAAAACTAGATCTTTTTTCATCAAAAAAGGATTTATCAAGGAGATTCCTTGAGTCCCTTATGGTTTCAAAATCAAAAAAAATCAAAATATTCTTTATTCAATTAGGCCGTTACAAGCAATTTTGAATCGTCAAGTTACAAAGAAATGTCTGTAGTGTCAGTCCTACAGGAAGCTACTACCGGCTCGGAAGGCGGGTCTGCTGAGAAGAGCCGGCAAGAAACTCAACAGTTGCTCTTTTCAAAATATCGATTAAAGAAAATATATAACATAATTCCAAACCTTCCAGTATGAGTACCAACAGCATTTAATCCCACACATTCTTATCGTGGTAATATTCTTGAATTGAATAATATGCTTTGCCTAACAATATATTTTTAACTATCACTTTAAATTTTTGAAGTGGCAAATCTAAAATTACTTGTGGAATTTTATTATACATACGTGAAACATGTCTCATAAAAGACATACTAACTTTTTGAAGACGAAAACTATTAGTGATCAGCTTGTTTTACTTGTATTGATACCATGTCTATCTGCTATCACTGTTTTCTAAGTAATTGTATATATTTTTCCGAACAAGTATTATATTATCATATATGTACTGCGATGCAACCGTAAGAATACACGTTCCTTTAAAAAATTATCTTAGAGGTTCCCGAGCTCCCATGCTGTATATGGCCCGAACTGCTCTTTTTCTTATCTTCGTATCTTCTTTTTTTTATCTTACTATGAATATAGCAAACTAGGAAAGAAAGGGTATCATAAATATCAATACACTAATTCACATGTTATGTACCAACTTAATACATTACAGAATTTTTTTATCAACAAATTAAATAAAAGCATTATACCTAGAACAATAAAAGATAATGATAACAATTACACTCCATTAAAATTCAATGAAAGTACCGATATACAAAATAACCAAGAAATAAATCCTCAAAATCATCAAATAAATTACACGAAAAGATAAGTATTATTAAGTACACGCATAGGTCTAGATGTATATAAACGATCATTATATACGGTTTATATTAGCAATTATTTACATAGAAAATTGTTATACCAACTGTAAAACCAACTGAAACTCAAAGCAATTGATATGAAGGGAAAAATGTATGATATCTAGCCATCTATAGTTAAGTAGCCTGAAGAGGCTTGAATTTAGGCAATTGAATGAGACAAGGGGATCTAATTTTTTTATTGACCAACAAAGCAGCGCATATCTCGGGACGTACAAAGTCGTCCACAATATGAGCGGGCTTAACACATACAAAGTTGTAAATTTAGAGTCGTTTTGTGGATTTTTTTCAGAATAAAAAGGTGGCGGCCATGAAACAAAATATTGAAAATCGAATAAAAAACGACGTACATTAATATTTACATATAGCATCTAATTAGAATATAAATGGCCGTCTTAGCAGTATAAATATAGTGATGTGATCCGTAAACATCACAGTCGTATTTTGATACTAAGCAACAACAATGAATTTCAAGCTAATTGGACTCTTGTTCTTGATGGCGTGTTTCGCGGCGGTGATGGGTGGCGAGTGTGATGGAGTAGAACCATTCCCTCTGTGCGCTAACGGCATCACTTTCAAGAACCAGTGTGAATTCTCTATTGCTAACCGCGCTCACAAGAAAGAAACTGGAAGGAAAATGTATATTACTAAACAAGCGCCTTGTTAAATAAATGTCATCAATGTCTTCATAAAATGACAATAACTTTGAATTTTGTTAAAGCTCACACGCAAATTGTTATAATCATATAATAAATTGCAATGTTTTAAAAAGTAGAAATTATTTTTATTTATCTCATCAACTTAGTGATTTATATGTGCATATTTCAATAAATAATTATTAATCCATTATGTTTAAAAAATCATAAAGTTAAAAATGTGAATTAAAAATATTCATTTTTACAACTTTACTTTATTCCTATAAGTATATTGATACTATAAAATCTATAAGTATATTGATTCTTGGTATGTTATTCTGTAACAAACACAAAGTTCATCTCTATATTCTCGAATTATACAAAAAGTAAGAAAACAATGTCGTATTAAAGTTTACTTATAAAAAAATAAATTTTTTTTTTTTTTTCACTCTTTTTATTTATCTTAGTAAACTACAAAAGTTAAAATACAGACATCATTATTTGTCATTAAAAAATACAAGTTAAACACAAAATTACGGCTATATTCCGAATTGTTTTGAACACCACCAATAACCGAAAAAAATCAACAATAACTTCTATTGACAGAGTGGTTAATAGAATAAATACTTATTGAAATATTCTTTAATTGAAATACTCACAAGTTGGCCGAATTGTTAAAACTGCTGACATATGTTGGTGCGTTAACTAAATCGGACCCCACGTCAGCAGTTTAAACCTCGTAAATGCTGCGAGTACAATTCGGAATATAGCCTACCTTAACATAGTTAAATCTCTCATTTCAAAAAATCTATTTAACTCTTGCTAATTGAATAATTTACAAAATCTACATTTTGTTTTGTAAATATCCGGCTAAATCAGCCTTTTTTCTACAATTGTATTGATATTTATGATACCCCTTCTATCCGAGTTTGCTATTATTAAGTATAATGTATTCATAGTAAGATAAATCCATAAGGTACTCCAGGAATCTCCTTGATAGATCCTTTTTTTGATTAAAAAAGATCTAGTTTTGACGGTAGTATTATTAAAATTTAGCTGCAAAGTTGTTTTTCATTGAGACATGATATGATTTAAGAATTTTTTGATTGTCACATTTATTTCACATATTTTTAAAATTTATATTAACCATCTATGAGGTATTAAACGCATTTTTGTAATCTATATAAGTGCAATGTAGACTTCCGTTTTTTGATGTAACATGCATGTGGATGATAGAATCTATAATGAGCTGTTCCTTGTATCCCACATGGCCTCGTCTATATCCTTTTTGTTCTTCTGCTATTAAATCATGTTATACTTGTTATAAAAAAAATTATATTATTATAAGTGAAGTTCGAATTTTATAAATTATGCAGGGTCTAAAGAAAATTTACCTTTATGTATCATATATGTTTTACCCGTCGCCATAAAATTGGGTATGTTCTGCTTATTAAAAATATTTTCCGATAAACTATTCGCGATTTCCAATTATGGACTTTAGTAGAACTTTCATTATGTCGGTTTCGGTAATTTTAGTAAAATTCATTTCGTCTATTATCTTGTATTTGTTTTTGTCTTCTAAAATCCATTCAGCACTTTCGTTGTACATATTTTGATTCCTGTTCCCATGTATTTGACCAATATGTAGTTAACTGTTGTTCTGTAGGAATACTCTCTTTATTACTATCTTGGAATTAATGATTTGGCTTTAAAAGTTGTCTATAAAATGATTTTTCTTTTATTGTAAGTAAACTATTGTCATCTTTACGTTCCTGTGCTTTGTTGTATTTTTTAAGTATGTGGGACAAAAACTCTTACTTCTCTTCTCGAACTCTTCGCTCTTAAATAGCTAGTTATTGTTTCAGTGTATCTAAAAATTCTTCTGCTTTTTGGTTGTTATTTTCATGTTTTGAATGTTATGTTGCGGAAAATTTTCGTGACACAATTAATTTTGGTAGCTCTATTATTACCAATATAATGTGTAAGACAACAAACGAAACACTTCGTTTCACTTCACGTTCCCCACTCAACGCCGAATATTAGGCATTGTGTGTTGAGTGGCGGAACTTAACGCCGCGCTTTTACCATATTATCAGAGCGAAAAAATAAACCATTAAATATTTAATATGAAAATATATATTTAATATGATATATTAAATATTCATTTCCTCGAGTGGGGACCGAAACATCGTAATATGGTAGTAAGTACGCGTGATAATAATGTTAGCTTCAGAACACCATTTTATGTGTACCTACTCTTGGTTTTCTAGCTTTGGTGGACACGCGTTAAAAGGTAGTCCATATATATCTAGTGCGACAATGTGAAGTGGATATCCTTGTACTTAATATTATATTTGCCTTTACCAGTCTACTGAAATATAAGCATACTGAAATATATCCGATAATGGGTTTATTGACAGGCAAAACCAAAGAGGTCTCAACGAGTCTCCTTGGAATATACGTATTAATGTTTTATTTTTTCGCTCTGATATTATGGCAAAAGCGCGGCGTTAAGTTCTGCCAGTCAACACACAATGCCTCATATTGAAACGAAGTGTTTCGTTTGTTGTCTTACACATTATATTGGTAATAATAGAGCTACCAAAATTAATTGTGTCATGAAAATTTTCCGCAACACAACATTCAAAACATGAAAATAACAACCAAAAAGCAGAAGAATTCTTAGATACACTGAAACAAAAACTAGCTATTTAAGAGCGAAGAGTTCGAGAAGAGAAGTAAGAGTTTTTGTCCCACATACTTAAAAAATACAACAAAGCACAGAAACGTAAAAATGACAATAGTTTACTTACAATAAAAGAAAAATCATTTTATAGACAACTTTTAAAGCCAAATCATTAATTCCAAGATAGTAATAAAGAGAGTATTCCTACAGAACAACAGTTAACTACATATTGGTCAAATACATGGGAACAGGAATCAAAATATGTACAACGAAAGTGCTGAATGGATTTTAGAAGACAAAAACAAATACAAGATAATAGACGAAATGAATTTTACTAAAATTACCGAAACCGACATAATGAAAGTTCTACTAAAGTCCATAATTGGAAATCGCGAATAGTTTATCGGAAAATATTTTTAATAAGCAGAACATACCCAATTTTATGGTGCCGTACGGATAAAACATATATGATACATAAAGGTAAATTTTCTTTAGACCCTGCATAATTTATAAAATTGGAACTTCAGTTATAATAAGTATATTTTTTTTTATAACAAGTATAACATGATTTAATAGCAGAAGAACAAAAAGAATGTAGATGAGGGCATGTGGGATACAAGGAACAGCTCATTATAGATTCTATCATTCACATGCATGTTACATCAAAAAACGAAAGTCTACATTATACTTACATAGATTACAAAAATGCATTTAATACCTCATAGTTGGTGAATATAAATATCTATGCTATAATAAAACAGTAAAAAAGTCGTGTCTGTACATTGAATCTATTCACGAAAAAACAATATAGGGGGGCTTAAAATAACTAATAGAATATAAATCTACAATTTTTAGAATTTTTGTTTGTCTGTTTGTCTGTTTGTCTGTTTGTCTGTTTGTCTGTTTGTCTGTTTGTACCAGCACATCTTCTAAGCCACTGGACCGATTTTAATGATTTTTTTCTATTGTATATCAATTTGGTCTGGGCAAGACTTGGGCTATATGTAATTTCGAATACTTCCACACCTGATGCAGAACAGCGGGGGTCCAGATAAAATATAAGAAATAATGAAATATATCCATAACAAAAGTTGTAGAGGGTGATAAGCATTTTACAATGGTATATTAAAATTGAAGATCTGGAACATCTGATGAACAACTTTAACAGTCCAGCTAAACTATAAGAAATATTGAGATGCTGTGTTAACAAAAGTTATTGAACGCGATGAGCATTTTACATTGGCATATTAAAATCAAAGATATGATACATCCCATAAACAACCTTAACAGTCCAGCTAAACTGTAAGAAATAATGGAATGCAGTCTTAACAAAAGTTATTAAGCGTGGTGAGCATTTTACATTGACCTATTAAAATCGAAGGTCTGGAACATCTCATGAACAACCGTAACAGTCCAGTTTATCGATAAGAAATATTAAAAAGCTTTGTTAGCAAAAGTTTTTGAGCGTGATGGGCATTTTGCATTGACATATCAAAATTGAAGATTTGGAACTTCTCATGAACAATCATAACGGTCCAGCTAAAGTATAAGAAATAACAAAATACAGCATTATTTAAAGATGTGCAGCTTGACTTTTTATTGGCATAAAAAATAAAGATATGGAATATCTGGTAAAGAAATATAAATTATAACAATAAAAAATAAAATTGCGACTTATATACAATGGTATGATGGATCAATTTAAATTAAATTACTATATTAAAATATTAGAAAAGGAGTAGTTGCACATTCAATATTTTTACGAAAAAAGTATGCAAGTAGTATTATAATATCTATAATTTTAAAAATTTCGACGTGATTTTAAATTTGCTACGGGATGACTCCTACCACGTATGATACATACGCGGTAGGAGAATCCGTTTCATTGTAATTTTCGTATACTGTGTAAAAACAATAAAAAATGGTTTTAAACGAAAAGAATTTGAACGGATTAGTTAATGGAGTAAAAATACTTTTTTAACATTTTTTCCGATGAATTCGGAATAACTCAGTTAAATATGTTTCATGTGAACAATTTTCAATTTCAAATGAGTATTAATCGAGAAAATCAGGTATATTTTTTAATTAAAAGGGGGTTTGCATATTAAATATTTTTACAAAAGTAAGTAATTGATAGAGTTATAAAAAACTCTAATAGAACATGACAAACGTAAGCAACGCATCCTACGCAAGAAAACGCCGGAATATTGCGTTATATTATGGTCACTTTCATGCGTATCAAGATTCGTAATTAGTACAACTCTGACTCAGAGGCGTCAAAATGTATCAGTTGCATATAAAATATTAATTGAAAGTAAACATAAAACGGTATTATACGGTAAGAAAAAAAATGGTGTGGCCAGATGCTGCTCTTGGGAGCTCTATGGGATAACACTATTTGACCGTGTTGCTGTATTTTGTTCGAGAATCAACTTCTTTTCCGTTTTAAAAACTATTGTGCTAGGCCTATTGTGGCGTAGCGGCACATGCGTGTGACTGTAACTGACGGGTTGTGAGTTCGATCCCCATTCGAGGAGATGAAATATTTAATATTTTCAATTTTAAAATATTTAATTTTTTTCATTTCTTTGCTCTGGTGGCATAAAGCGGCGTTAAGGTCCACTGCTCAACAATGCCATAAATTCGGTGGGAAGTGGGGAACGCAAGTGGATCGGAGTGTCTTAACACTAGGTTCTCAAGCTCCCTCTGTCTACCCTGCCGTGTGCGGGATACAACGTGAAGCTGAAAAAAAAACTATTGATGGTGTAGAGCATCCTTCGTTTTAACCAACTTTCAGGTCACTTCTTCTTAGTTTCTTGAAGACGATACTCATTGGCGCCCTTGCGTCAGTGACAGTCCCAGTAGTTTACGACAGCTGTTTCCTATACTGTTAGTATTTTGTGCAATCTGAATCCTTCTAGACTGTGGAAATGTACAAAACATTTTTATCAAAAGATTTTTACCTACTTCTACAATTCTCATTAAGAGGCCGTTGATAGAACGTGACGAACGCTTGACATACGAAATTACAGGCTAATGGACAATATTACACTTTTATTCTCAGGTGATTTTATACAAATTCTGCTTGCTTTAAATCGAGGACCGGGGCTGATAAAATCAATTGTTGTGGTTCTGGTGAAGCAGATGTCTATTAAATAGACTGTACGTCTTTATAATTTATATAAGTCCATTCAGAAAGTACCACTATAGTAACACGATACGAAAATATGGATTGATATACAATTATACATAATTAATTTAATGCAAATCTGATTGCAAACCAATGAAATCAATCTTTAAATTTTACAGTAAGAGTAATATCATAGTAAAACTCTATTAGAAAAACTACGATATTTGCAGTAAATAACATATCAATATAATATACAGCGTGGGCCAGATAGGCGTGCGGATTTCAAAATCGGATTAATCGTGAGAGGGACGCAGTAGAGGGGCGCGGATAGTGGGGATAGGTAACTTGGTTCTTGAAAATTTAGTCGCCTTTGAGCGTTACACCGGTGAGCAGCGTGCGTTCTATGTAAAGACTTCTTACAAAAAGATCCTAAATTTCACCCGTATAAACTTTATTAGTCCAGGAATTGAAAGCAAATGACCACTATCTTTGCCGTACTTTTGCCGTAAGACAGCATTTTCAAAGTTTTCAAAGTTTGAGCAATATTCTCTTCTCGGATAAAACTCATTTTCATTTAAGTGGATATGTGAATTAACAAAATTGTCGGTATTGGGCCTCAGAAAATCCCAAATTAAAAAATCTAAGACCATTGCATTCACTTAAAGTGACAGTTTGGGTGACTATGTCGGCTGAAGGAATCATCGGAACCCATTTCTTCGAAAATAAGCAAGGCCAAACCGTAACAGTAAATTCTGATTGCTATACATATACAATGTTTCGTTACTTTTCTTCCACAGCTGCATAATTTTGAAGCCTACAACAGCAGGACCTGGTTTCAACAAGACGGCGCGACATCTCATACATAGCAGTTGTAAACGAAATGTTTACTGGAAAGCTGATATCGCGTCGAGGAGACATTCCGTGGCCTCCTCGGAGCCCAGATCGCACGCCACTGTATTTTTTTCTCTATGGGTATCTCAAGAGCCGCGTTTATGCCAATAAACCGACGACAATTGCTCAGCTCAAGAACAACATTTGCGAGGAAATATCCGCTATCCCACGATCGATGTGCCAGCGAGTGTTTACGAATTAGAGGTCCAGATTCGAGAAATGTGTTTCAGATGGTCACATCTCAGTGATGTTATTTTTTAGAAATAAAATGTTTGCTTTATTACAAGTATAAAAGAAGATTGTCATTCCTAAGTTTTGTAGATTTTTTCTAAAAATTCGCATAGCTTAATGACCCATTCTATATTATATTCTTATTCTTAAATATAAAAAAACTCCATTCTCTTCATAATTATGCAAAGAAGAATTAAGGTGCTGAAGGTAGTTCAAAATTCAGGAGTTTACATAAGAAAAAACGATTTTTACGCGGGCGAAGCCGCGGGAAGCCGCTAGTTAAAAATATATGAAATAAATGTGACAATCATAAAATTCTTAAATAATATCATGTCTCAATGAAAAACCACTTTGCAGATTAATTATAATAATACTACCGTCAAAACTAGATCTTTTTTCATCAAAAATGGATCTATCAAGGAGATTCCTTGAGTCCCTTGTGGTATCGAAATCAAAAAAAATCTAAATATTCTTTATTCAATTAGGCCATTACAAGCACTTTTGAATCGTCAATTTACATAGAAATGTTTGTAGTTTCAGTCCTACAGGAAGCTACCACCGGCTCGGAAGGCGGGTCTGCTGAGAAGAGCCGGCAAGAAACTCAACAGTTGCTCTTTTCAAAATATCGGTTAAAGAAAATATATGACAGTACCAACAGCATTTAACCCCACACATCCTTATCGTGGTAATATTTTTGAATTGAATAATATGCTTTGCCTAACAATATATTTTTAACTTTCACTTTAAATTTTTGAAGTGGCATATCTGAAATTACTTGTAGAATTTTATTATACATACGTGAACCATGTCCCATAAAAGACTTACTAACTTTTTGAAGACGAAAACTAGGAATGATCAGCTTGTTTTTACATGTATTGACACCATGTCTATCACTGTTTTTAAAGTAATTGTGGATATTTTTCCGAATAAGTATTATATTATCATATATGTACTGCGATGCAACCGTAAGAATACACGTTCCTTTAAAAAAATCTCTTAGGGACTCTCGAGCTCCCATGCTGTATATGACCCGAACTGCTCTTGTTCTTATCTTCTTATCTTCTTTTTTTTATGTTACTATGAATATAGCAAACTAGTAAAGAAGGGGTATCATAAATATCAATACACTAATACACATAGTATATACCAACTTAATACATTACAGAATTTTTTCATCAACAAATTAAATAAAAGCGTTATACCTAGAACAATAAAAGATAATGATAACAATTACACTCCATTAAAATTCAATGAAAGTACCGATATACAAAATAACCAAGAAATAAATCCTCAAAATCATCAAATAAATTACACGAAAAGATAAGTATTATTAAGTACACGCATAGGTCTAGATGTATATAAACGATCATTATATACGGTTTATATTAGCAATTATTTATATAGAATATTGTTATACCAACTGTAAAACCAACTGAAACTCAAAGCAATTGTTATGAAGGGAAAAATGTATGATATCTAGCCATCTATAGTTAAGTAGCCTGAAGAGGCTTGAATTTACGCTGGCAATTGGAATGGGACAAGGGGATCTAATTTTTTTATTGACCAACAAAGCAGCGCATATCTCGGTAACGTACAAAGTCGTCCACGATATAAGCGGGCTTAACACATACAAAATTGTAAACTTAGAGTCGTTTTGTGGATTTTTTTCAGAATAAAATGGTGGCGGCCATGAAATAAAATATTGAAAATCGAATAAAAAACGACGTACATTAATATTTACATATAGCATCTAATTTGAATATAAATGGCCGTCTTAGCAGTATAAATATAGTGATGTGATCCGTAAACGGCACAGTCGTATTTTGATACTAAGCAACAACGATGAATTTCAAGCTAGTTGGACTCTTGTTCTTGGTGGCGTGTTTCGCGGCGGTGATGGGTGGCGAGTGTGATGGAGTAGAACCATTCCCTCTGTGCGCTAACGGCATCACTTTCAAGAACCAGTGTGAATTCTCTATTGCTAACCGCGCTCACAAGAAAGAAACTGGAAGGAAAATGTATATTACTAAACAAGCGCCTTGTTAAATAAATGTCATCAATGTCTTCATAATATGACAATAACTTTGAATTTTATTAAAGCTCACACGCAAATTGTTATAATCATATAATAAACTGCAACGTTTTAAAAAGTAGACCTTATTTTTATTTATCTCATCAACTTAGTGATTTATATGTGCATATTTCAATAAATAATTATTAATACATTATATTTAAAAAATCATAAAGTTAAAAATGTGAATTAAAAATATTCAGTTTTACAACTTTACTTATTCCTATAAGAATATTGATACTATAAAATCTATAACAAGATTGATTCTATATAGGTAATAATATCATAAAGTCATAAAGTAGTGTTCTAAATGAGTACAAATAAAAATTGACGATACATATTATTCTGTAACAAACACAAAGTTCATCTTTATATTCTAGAATTATACAAAAAGTAAAAAAACTTTGTCGTATTAATGTTTACTTATAAAAATTAAAAAAATTTTTTTTTTATACTTTTTTTATTTATCTTAGTAAACTACAAAAGTTAAAATACAGTCATCTTTATTTGTCATTAAAAAATACAAGTTAAACACAAAATTATGGCTATATTCCGAATTGTTTTGAACACCACCAATAACCGAAAAAAATTCAACAATAACTTCTATTGACAGAGTGGTTAATAGAATAAATTCTTATTGAAATATTCTTTAATTGAAATACTGTGAGTATTTCAATTGGCCGAATTGTTAACACTGCTGACATATGTTGGCGCGTTTACTAAATCGGTCCCCACGTCAGCAGTTTAAACCTCGTAAATGCTGCGTGTACAATTCGGAATACAGCCTACCTTAACATAGTTAAATCTCTCATTTCAAAAAATCTATTTAACTCTTGCTAATTGAATAATTAACAAAATCTACATTTTGTTTTGTAAATATCCGGCTAAATCAGCCTTTTTTCTACAATTGTATTGATATTTATGATACCCCTTCTATCCTAGTTTGCTATTATTAAGTATACTAGATAATGTATTCATGGCAAGATAAAACCATAAGGGACTCCAGGAATCTCCTTGATAAATCCTTTTTTGAAGAAAAAAGATCTAGTTTTGCCGGTAGTATTATTAGAATTAAGCTGCAAAAATGTTTTTCATTGAGACATGATATTATTTAAGAATTTTATGATTGTCACATTTATTTCATATATTTTTAAAGTTGATATTAACCATCTATAAGGTATTAAATGCATTTTTGTAATCTATATAAGTGCAATGTACACTTCCGTTTTTTGATGTAACATGCATGTGAATGATAGACTCTATCTATAATGAGCTGTTCCTTGTATCCCAAATAGCCTCGTCTATATCCTTTTTGTTCTTCTGCTATTAAATTATGTTATACTTGTTACAAAAAAAATATAATTATTATAACTGAAGTTCGAATGTTATAAATTGTGCAGGGTCTAAAGAAAATTTTCCTTTATGTATCATACGAGTATATGTTTTACCCGTCGCTATAAAATTGGGTATGTTCTGCTTATTAAAAGTATTTTCCGATAAACTATTTGCGATTTCCAATTACGGACTTTAGTAGAACTTTCATTATGTCGGTGTCGGTAATTTTAGTAAAATTCATTTCGTCTATTGTCTTGTATTTGTTTTTGTCTTCTAAAATCCATTCAGCACTTTCAGTGTACATATTTTGATTCCTGTTCCCATGTATTTGACCATTATGTAGTTAACTGTTGTTCTGTAGGAATACTCTCTTTATTACTATCTTGGAATTAATGATTTGGCTTTAAAAGTTGTCTATAAAATGATTTTTCTTTTATTGTAAGTAAACTATTGTCATCTTTACGTTCCTGTGCTTTGTTGTATTTTTTAAGTATGTGGGACAAAAATTCTTACTTCTCTTCTCGAACTCTTCGCTCTTAAAGACCTAGTTTTTGTTTCAGTGTATCTAAAAATTCTTCTGCTTTTTGGTTGTTATTTTCATGTTTTGAATGTTGTGTTGCGGAAAATTTTTATGACACAATTAATTTTGTAGCTCTATTATTACCAATATAATGTGTGAGACAACAAACGAAACACTCCGTTTCAATTCACGTTCCCCACTCTCCGCCGAATATAAGGCATTGTGTGTTGAGTGGCGGAACTTAACGCCGCGCTTTTGCCTTATTATCAAAGTGAAAAAATAAAACATTAAATATTTAATGTGAAAATATTAAATATTTGATTTCCTCGAGTGGGGATCGAGATTTGTTTTTAACTTCGTAATGTGGTAGTAAGTACGCATGATAAAAATGTTAGCTTCAGAACACCATTTTATGCATACTCTTGGTTTTCCAGCTTTGGTGGACAAAAAGGCATCTGCCTCACGTGCATCACTCAAAGTTCACTAAATCGGACTCCACGTTAGCAGCTTAAACCTTGTAAGAGCTCTGAGCACAATTCGGAATATAGCCCGTCTTAACATAGTTATGAGAGATTTCTCAACTCAAGACCTATTTAACTCTTGCTAATTGATAATTGATCAAAATACTAATTTTACATTTTGTTTTGTTAATATCCGGCTAAATCAGACTTTTTTGTACAATTGCAAATATTCTATTTATTTAAGGCTTTAGTAATGCCAAAAATATGAATTCTGTTTAAATATTCCTGCAAAGTTCCTACAAGCAACAACATTTGGGGGTGCATCAATTATCCAGTTTTAGGCATACATGTGGTCCATACCTGCAAAATAATGTACGATATAACTATATAGACTATAAGTATTGACAAACATTACAAATTATTTAAGTAGTTTAAATTACTATAAAATATGCATTTACAAAGCAAGTATACATTTTCTTCATTAGTATTTCAATTAGAGAATATTTCAATGATTATTTATTCTATTAACCAATTTGTCAATACAGGTTTTTTTGAATTTGTTTTTGGTTATTGGTGTTGTTGGTATGATATGAGCACTGTGAAAACAATTCTGAACATAGATAGCCACATAGATTGTGTGTTTAACTTGTATTTTTTAATTGCCAATAAAGATGACTGTATTTTAACTTTTGTAGTTTACTAAGTTTACGAAATATTTTAATATTCTCTATCGGGTCTCTATGTGTTGGACCTGTGTCTCCAAGCAAGCCTTTCAATGGATCGGGTTCTTTTGAACCCGAGAACTTTAAATGAGAAACATAATAATAATAAACCCGCAGGGCAGCTTGTGGCGAGCTGTTGGGGAGGGGCGACCCCACGGACCTGAGTCCTCCAGAGGGGAATTGTAATCTATCCCCCGCCTCTGGCTTGTCTTTATTGGCC